>JBBPND010000023.1:0-49154 GCA_038090655.1 Gastroboletus turbinatus
ATAGTATGTGTGCAAACCGAGTAAACGGTGCCTGAAGAACGGCGAACAGGATCAGTGGCATGGGGTAGGCTCACCCCATTTGGACAGTGTTAGCCCGTTGGGTAGTGATTGTTATCGGATGACGGTCCACAAGCACCTACAATTTCCACCAGCCTGCCAACGTGTACGAGTGGCAATATGAGCGTTATTCGCATGACGTCACGCGATAACGCATTCGAGGTTGCCTGTTTCCCTTGCCTCTTACTTCTTGCCGGTCGGTGATTTATATTTGCGAGGGTGCTTGCTGTGATATCTTCCTTTCCTTTCTTTTTCTGTTTCTTTTTCTTTTCTTTTCTTTTTCATTTGTTCTCCATGTCTCCAAGTCAACACCCACCATACCTCACTTGTCGTGTGCTCCTCCTCATAGATGTCCAAGTGAACCTGCTGAGAGACCCCGAAGACGGCGGGGTGCCTGCCGCGCCCATCGTCCATCAAAATATTGAGCACGTCCTTACCAAGGCACGCTCCGAAAAGCATCCTCCTCGTATCATACATGTTCGCAACAGCGGGGAAGCTGGCGAACCCGACGAGCCAAACACGCCAGGTTGGCAGCTCTTCTTCCCACCACTCCCGCACGAACCCATCATTGATAAGAAGAAAAACAATGCGTTCGCCGGCACTCGACTCGGGGATTTCATCCCAGCAAACGCTGAGATCATCGTCGTCGGCATGCAGAGCGATTATTGCGTTCGCGCGACGTGCAGTGCCGCGCTTGACAGAGGGAACGAGGTGATCTTGATAAGGGGTGCTCATGCTACCCTCGATCGCAATGAGATTTGGAACGACGGTAGTATCACCAAAGCTCATGTGATCGAGGCTGAAATCGAAGCTGAGCTTGAGGAGGCTGGGGTGATCCTCTTGGACATGAAGGACCTTCCCGATCTCTTCACCGATCGATAGTTGTCAGCCGTGTGAGGGCTGTATCTGTATTTGGGTGTATATCGCATGGGGTTTCGGTACCATATGTGTTGACGGTAAGCACTCTGGCAGGATCCAGTGTTCAAGCATGTCTGGTTATGCTGACTGCGCGATGTAGGATCGGGGTTATCTTCGGAGATCGCTGACGGATCTCGTCTTCGGGGATTCCACGGATCAGGGATATTAGTGGCATATCGTTTCCCCGACTAGTGATTCGTTGTTCGCTCCATGTCTCCCTCTTCCGGGTCTTCTAGTGTAGTACTGTGATTTTTTTTTTCTGGTCCGATTGGTGAACAACGCCCAGGCACATGGCTTTACCTTGAAGGGGGCACGAGGGTGGTCAGAGCAAATCCAAGCTTGTGTAAACTATAACTATCATTGCAAGAGTCACCACCCAGGTCAACGGTTTCGATCGCCCCATCCGCCCGTGAAGTCGACCCTTTGCCTTCTTGCTATTTTGAATGCAAGCAGGAAAGACATGTCCCGTATTCGAGGAGATCGTATCTGACCAACAGAATGACAGCCCTTTTACGAGATTTTGGCCGCAGGTACGGACAGAATACTGCGCTGCCACTGTGCTGCATCCATACTACTCTCGGGCGACGGTTGGCGCAAGGCGGGATGGGCAAAATATCCCAGTTCGATATATTTATATTGATTAGAGTAACATACTGTAGAACCTGCCAACAACACGCGAATATAACAAAGTCTACTGGCATATTCTGGGACAATACGTTCACTGATAATACAAAGAAAAGTTGATTTGTATGTTCGAGGTGACTGAATGACAGATTCAGGGGCCGTACCTACCAAATCAGGCGAGGCGTGTTGAGGGGTCCCACGACCCACTGAGTGACGATCACGACTATCAGCAACTCATTGTGCGAACATGCTTCACTGATGGCTACGAACCAAAAAAACGTTGTGGATCCTTACAAGCCAATCATTGGTGGCAAGGTCCGTACGAACTCCGGTTGGTATAGCAAAGAAACTCAAAATTTGACAGAATCAGCGTCTCAAGCTAACCACGGACGCGCCCTTCACACCGACGTATGTCCAACAGGCATTGACACTATCATCTGACCCCGCCGGAATATACGAGAGTCGCGTCAAGGACCGGCACGTACTCCTCGAAAACCCTGCACGGGAAAGCAGAGCCAAGAAAGAAAGAGTCGCAAAGCAAGCTCGAAAACAGGCTGAAAAACATCGGAAGAAGCTCAGACCGTTGGCACGAAACGCAGCGGAGTCGAAAGGGCTTTGGAAGTTGGAGAAAAATGCGACTCGGTATGTGTTGTGGGTACCCTCTGTGCCGTTTGGTGACGTGAGCGACGTATCACGCTTTGGACAAGGTTTGAGTTGTTCGTACCGCTGCATCAACTTTGGATGGGGTATATGTCGGAGTTGTTGGGGTTGGGTGTTCCTGATACTTCTTCATCGTCCCATGAAGGCAAGATGCCGAGTGCTACTTCGATGCACGCCAAGCTGGTGAAGGCCGATTTCAACGGGGCGCTACTCACAGGTGAGGGACAAGGGTACTGGCTCATTTCACTCGTCACTAACCCCCATTAATCTTAGTCCGCCAAAGCCGGAACCCGTGTCTCGTCGGTCTCTCTGGGATCGTCCTCCACGAGACGGAAAACGCATTCAAGCTCATTACACGAAAGAACCAATTAAAACGTACGTTCTGCTACAACTCATCCTCAATCCCTCTCACATTATCGGTCCCACAGTCGTCCCGAAACAAAACACCATCTTCGCACTCGCCGTACCGCTCTACTCGACCCTTTCTCCTACGGCTACCGAGGGGGATCCTACCGAGATGCCTCAACAACAAGAACAACACGATTCGAAAACGCTATGGACGGTGCTCGATAAACCGTACATCGATTTCGATCTGTACGGAAACCAATTTTGTTTCCGTTCTGCGGATCGATCGAATAAGAAATTCAAGGCCAAGGAGACGATCGAGTTGTGAGGCGTGAGCGACGATGTTTTTCGTGTGCCGCCGCTTCAGGCGTCATTTGTGCACATACGTCATATTTATCGGGATTAGATGGCTGGGAGTGTCATCTGGAAGGGCTCTTTAGCTCAGGAATGCTATCTTCAGCCCGCAGACACAGAGTGTTCGTACTGAGCAATACTGACATTAGGTTCTAATGTGCCCTCGCCATCTTTTTACGCAAATTCATTTGTCCCCCTTCACGCTACGTTCGATTGGGCCACCTTACCGTCGTAGCCGGCGACGTTCTGGATGGCGGACAATGCTCTCCATCTCGCCGGGATCCTCGTTTGGTATGGCATCGCGAATGTCTACGATTGACTCATCTTGGAGAGAATTCGATATATATTTCTGGGCTAACCCTTGGTACTAAGAGTATGGGTACGAGTACGGGTAACATAAGCGGTTGTATTGCTTACACTACCAACGAACTCGTTTGAGACGAGATCTCTAAATGATTTCTCCGCATCCACAGTACTTCCGCAATTGAATTCGAACTCTACCTGACCATTTGTTAACAGTTTTGCGCACACATTTTTTGGCGTGGCCGGAGAGGTCTCTGGAATAAACATTCTGGGCATATTCAGGGGTCCTGATGTAATGAATACAACCATCGCAGGTGAGGCTGAATGGCCCTCGGATTTCCACTAGCGTATGCTCGTTCCCATGCGGTACAGCCGGCATGGATTCGTGGCCTACATAGCCATGCCAAGGTTGGGATGTGATAAGCAACATGACCATCAGAAATCGATGCCGAGTTCAATGCTATGCCAGTGGCATTACTATAAAGTCGGCATCCCTCTTGATGTAAGTTCATCTGCTTGCCCGACTCGTGTTGCGATGTTTCATGGTCTTGCCTGGATTGCATTATGGTTGACCTCTTCGACCTCGCTTGTGAGCGCTGCCACTGGTACTGCCACAAACGTAAACGTGACTGCGCCAATTGTGGATCTTGGCTATGCACAATACCAAGGTTACCTCGATCCACAGACCAACATTACCGAGTTCTTGAGCATTCGCTATGCTGCTCCACCTCTTGGTGAGTGTAACATAGACCTCTCTTCGACTGCTCCCGCCGTTATGGTTAATGTTGATCTACATGATTTCCCGCCCAGGAAACTTGAGGTTTCAAGCACCTCAGCCACCGGTCCCCGAGTCTGGTGTACAACCCGCGACGCAGAACCCTAACATGTGCTATCAAACCGGATTCGGCGCCAACATGACGGCACCGGTCTCACCATACGGATACAACAAACGACAGAGCACCACGCCAGCTGCTTCGGAGGATTGTTTGTTCCTCAAGTGAGTATGAAGTCCAACACAAATGCGGAGAAAACATAACTTTAATCCTACCATCGTAGTGTCTTCGTTCCCGGAACGATGACTGCAGAACCAGTTGCGACTGGCGGCCTTCCTGTGTTGGTATGGATTCACGGAGGAGGGTACGTGTTTGATGTACATGTCCCCACATGCGTATCTGATGTTGAAGTATAGTTACGTGTCTGGATACGCGGCCATGTATAATGGCGCCGATCTTGTTGTTGATTCCTTGAACAGCGTCGTCGTCGTCGTCATTCAATACCGTCTGGGTGCATTCGGTATGCCCTCTGACTGCAAGACTAGCGTCATCTTGTCATTTGTCTGAACATTGCATTAGGTTTCCTCTCTGGCAACGAGGTCAAAGCTCAGGGCGCGCTGAACGCCGGCCTCCGTGAGCAAATTATATGGTCTTTATGCTAGATGTCACTGACAACATCTGGCACCACCAGTCGACCAGACCTTTGCACTGAAATGGGTACAAGAATATGTACGGCTCATCACGCATGTCCATTCCAACCACACTGATGAATCCATATTAGATCGGATTGTTTGGTGGTGACAAGGCTCATGTCACGATATGGGGCGAATCCGCAGGTGCTGGCTCCGTTCTGCAGCACATCGTCGCCAACGGAGGTGACACTCAACCGCCACTTTTCAATGCTGCGATCAGCAGTTCCCTATTTTTGCCTTCTCAGTATTACTATAACGATCGGGTGCCTCAGGTAGGCTGCTCTATCTTCGTCTTCGTTTGACGGAGGGCTTATAAACCGATCGAGACTAGTTGTTTTATGATGAAATCACTGCTATGACCGGGTAAGACATCATCTCGCTTGAAGTATATCTCTTGCCGCGTAGTGACACATTCTGTGCAGATGTACATCGAGCGCTAACACGTTCGCATGCCTGCAATCCATGGAAGCTGATATTCTCCAGACTGCAAACTACGATATTGCTGCGTCCGATTTCTATGGCACATTCGCCTTCATTCCTGTCGTCGATGGCACATTCATCCTTGACCATCCAACTACCACTCTTGCCAAGGGTCAGGTGAACGGAGTACGTGACCACCTTAGCTACATCTTTTCGCAGTTGACGTTCCTGAAGCAAGTGTTACTCTCCGTCACCAATCAGAACGAAGGAAATATTTTCGTGGATGTGAATGAGACATTGACGATCACGGATTACGTCTCTCGACTTTTTCCCGACATGACCCCTCTCCAAGTCCAGGAAGCCGCATACGTTTATCGAAGCTACGGGACTGCACTCGAGCAGGCCATCATGGTGATGGGGGACTGTGAGTCGAGCAATTTCAAGTTCGAAAGAAACGCGAACAACTCGATCTCTCATTTGGACTCTCCATTATAGCCATCTTTGTGTGTCCGACCTACTACTTGCTCAAGGCATTCGCTGGCCGTTCGTGGAAGGTCAGTCTTCCAGTCTTTGAAGATTTGTACACGCGTCACCATGGATTTGATGGAACTGTCTCAGGGACTCTTTGCCGTCCCACCCGCATACCACGGTTATGACCTCCTATACTACTTCAACACGTACGTCCCATTCTCTCTCCCTCCCGACGCATTCTCAACCGGCGGTCTATGTCATCATCTTAGTCCGGGCCTTCCCCCTTCCTATAACAACACCCAATTCATCACCGCCTTTTCCGAATCTTTCATGTCACTCGCCAAGTACTATGACGTCAACACCAAATTCGATCCGACCAACATCACGCCCTACTGGAACGAATACTACATCGGAGAGACGGAGATGGTGTTCAATCGTACAGAAGAAGGCGTGCCGGTGGTCATGCCCATCAAAACTGACCCAGCGGTGCTCGAGCGATGCGCGTACGTCTGTCTTCCCCATGTTCCCTGTTTCGATATGCACGGCGACACGTCACTGATGCTAGTTGACGCTTTACAGGTTTTGGGAGAGCGTGACGTCTACGACGGCACAGTGATCGATGCATGTCGGACTAAAAGAATTCGATTGGAACGATGATCGTATCTACGCGTTCATAGGCTATTACATTGTAGACCCGTTCGCCGAGAACGTTTCGATCGCTATATAACGTTGATTCTCTGGACGGTTTTTCCGACGTTCAATCCTCGGCAAAGCGAGAACCCAACTTGAATTCCTTCCTTCCATCTTATCCATCTGGTGTGTCAAATCGTTGCCGATATCGGATATGCCTCGAAGAGGTTTTTTACTGTAACAAGAGTCGAGTGTTGAACGTCATCGTCGACGATTGAAATGAGCAAGTTTCGCTGGATAGTAAATACCACAGGTTAGTTGTGGAATCGGAAGACCCGCAGACAGGTATTACGATAAATATACACGCCAGTGCGAGCATGATGCTTCAAGTTAGACGAGATCTAACAGAAATATTTGGAGAGCGAAACGAGGTCTAGATGTATTCGGTCGGATTGTAACTGGGGAGTAGTAGTCGTCGAACCTGTACAATCTCATTCGTAGTCAGACGCGTCGTCATTTCGGCAGGTGGTTGCTTCAGGCTGTATGTGATCACTGTGAGTGATCGGCGCACATAAATTGGGTCATATGCATAAGCAACGATCATGAGCGTCAAAAATAGGCCAAGGGTAGAGGTAAGAGATATCGCATCGTCGCGTCGTCAGTCATAGTGAGCAAGTCATAATCTAAACACGAAAAATTGCCAAGAATGAAGAGGGAGGTATCGCAAGCAAGCATGATGATGAGGGGTAACGCAAAATGGAGGTGAACGTTCGCATGCAAGAAAATAGAAAAAGAAAAATCTCGAGCGGCTGCACTCATATCCGCACTCTCTCGAAATCAAACGCTTCCAACTGAAACCTCGACAACCCATCTTCCCGATCGTCCTTGTTCAACGATGTCGCCTCCGTGTCTACCGTCAAGGTCGTTGTCGTCCGCGTCACGTCCGTATCATCCGAGATGGTCGTTGCACCAACACTCCGAATCGTCGGTGCCGTTGTTGAATGTGCAAACGAGGGCATGGGTCCCAACACAGATATGCGGTTCGGGCCTTCAGAGGTCGGTAACGGGAGGTCACCCAAAGCCGAGAGTCGACCCGATTCAGTCGTTCCTCCAAAGGCTGAGACTGAGGGAGAGACAGGACCACCTTGTCGGCGACCGAATGAAGAAAGGGAACCTGAACGAATAGAACCTGAGTTCACGGTCTGTATGCGAGAATGGGCGGATGGGCGGGAGGAGTTGGAACCAAAAAGGACATGGGAATGTTTGGATGACATGGGAGCAGAACCGGAAGAGCGCGAATGTGGGCTTAAGTATGAGTGCATCGAATGCAGCGAACCCTGGTCAGACTGCGTCGGATGAGGCTGGTGGACTATCCGAGGCTGTCGAGCACGAAGCTCAGTAATCAGTCAGCTGTCTCCCTCGGAGGAAACTCACCGTACCAAATGTTGCTCGTTGCTCGCCCGGATCAGGTCCAGCTTCACCCGTGCCGGTACCGAGCAAACCAGCCATCGATCTCCACCCTTCTCCAGCCGTCGGAGGTTCGGCATCGAGCACGTCGATCGTGATACTTGGATTGTTCGAGGACCCAGTGATAACAGAGAGCGAGTCGCGCCATGTACGCACGTTTGATTCGCCAAGTCCTGGAGGCGTGGCCACACTCCTTGTTGTGGCAGATGCACCTCCAGAGGCAGCAAATGGAGAAACAGGTTGTGGAACTGGAAGATCGAGTACATCCACTCCCTGGGAATAAGGGAAGCTTCCTCGGCTGCCCATGGAGTCATACGGATCACTGACAGCATACGCAGGCGGTGCTCCAAAAGGCAAAGGAGGAGCAGGGTCGTTTGCTGAACCTGGACCACGCCCATTTGCAGGTGTCACTGCACGCGAAGGAACAGAAACGGGGGTTCCGAGGCGCGACACGGCATCGTGATATACTGTGTTACCGGATTTGGCACTTTTGGCGCTGACAGACGACATGGGGCGTTCGCCATCGATGGTGAGACCAAGACCGGCCCGGGATCGAGCACGGGGTGCGCTCAAGAGCGATTGATTTGCTTCCGGATCATCGGCGGCACGTACACGTCCACCAGACGACTTGGAGGTATCCCGCGATGATGAACCCGCGAACCAACTCCTCCTCAGCCTCGAGATCGAACTAAGCCCAAAACTATTCCTCCATGTGCTAGGTCCGGGAACGGGATCGTCGTCCGCACGCACATCTGAAGATGTCTCCTCAGTCGGTGAACGCGGGCCAAGCTCCTTTACCTTGACCCGACGTGCAGTGTATACCTTGGGGTCTTCCATGTCGCTCGCAGGATAGGATAGACTACGGAGAGACTTTTCTTTATCGTTCAGGGTGGAAGGTTTACGAGTGGACAGACGGTCAATATCAAGAGGCGGTGGAGGGAGAAGAGGTGCAAACACTTCAGGAAGTGATGGATCGCTGGGTCGCTGGACACCATACATGCGTGGTGGGCCTAAAGGCTCGTCTTCATCGTCAATTTTCAATAGTTCACCAGGGGGCATTATGTAACCAGCCATCTCGCTGCTTGGTCGTGCAGGGAAATGAGCATCGTCACGGTATGCTTGACCAATGGGTCCACCACCAGGGAGTAAGACGCCGTAGTCTGTAACAGCAGACGAACTTGTATGTCCGGAATCGCCTGAACCAGTACTTCCAACGATCTGGGGAGGTGCAGCACCGGGAGGCAGAGAAGCGACGGGGCGGACACTCGTACTGGCATGTCCAGCGCGACTCCGTCGGAGGAATGAGTCAGCTTCTTCACCACTGTCTCGTGGAGAGCCAACACCAGCGGGTCTCTGCTCGTCAGGGGGAGGGGCTGATGGGCTAACGACTTCCCAGTGCGTCCAGATTGGTGTTGGGTGGTGTGGATTACGGAGTCTTCGTGCACGATAGCGAAGAAAACAGATGAAAAGGAGGAGCAGGATATTAAAACCCACGATAGCACCAAATATGATACCAATAATCGCGCCTGTCGAGAGAGTTGAAGCAGAGGAATAAGGATAAGGTGTCGTAGATGCAGTGGTTGTGGTGAAAGTGGATGTAGGAGTAGAAGTGGGAGGGGACGTGAAAGTGGAGGGTGTCGTAGTAGGTATCGCTGTGGAAGACGTGGACGGGGACGACGCGGGAGAAGTGAGACCACCCCAGGTCCAGGCCCCATCTGTTCCAAGGGGTATCTACAGAAAACGACGTATCAGTCATTGCCCCAACGACGTCATTACATTTCAATTATTCGGGCACCGTTCCGAGGCTTCTAGCGAAACAGTGCCCACTCGAGGTGTGCACTGTGGTGGACTACGCCAAATCTGACCCTCGCTCAGGAAAATGCAAGGGTACATAACGTAAAGTGCAGGGGAAATTTTACAAAGATGGAACACTTACGCTGGGCCCGTAGTATGTCAACGGCAACTCCAACGTCGTCGTACTCGTCGCAACAGGCACCCCATTCGAATTCGTGATGACGATCGTCGAGAGCGTCATCCACGCAGGCAATTGCTGTGTGCCTGCCATCTCGAGTGGCAAGTTATAGCGTGGGGTGCAAAGAGAAATAAGAGCACAGAATGGGCAAAGCGAACGGCCTAACAAGGTGTATAGGACCGTTGGTGAATGGTGAAATGGACGAGGGAATGTGCGGACTCTGTAAAGGAAACCGAGTTTGGGGCTGCCGGATCAGAAGAAGGAAGTCACGAACCTGACGAGTCAGAATTATTGAGGTGGAGAAATCGTTAGAAACGTTGGCGACCGTGATGAATAGAGCAAAGGACGAGAAAGAGTCGAGAAAGGAGGGTCTCCGAGAGAGATGGGAGCAAGCACACTTGTGGGAACAAAGAGCCAACGCGGTTCGTTTGTCACGTGCGTTGATTTTGACACCAACCCCCGAGCGGTTCGCCAACAAGTCAGCAAGTGTCCACGGGTCGAGTGAAAGGCTGGTTCAGACCGTGCGGAGAGACCACTCTGACAAAAGTTGAACTCGGTTCTACCACCACGCCAATGCCCTGGATCCGACCCGAGTAATATCCTTCCAGTGCAAGGAAGAAGGTACAGCTTTTTGCCACCCAGATCAAGAAACAACATTCAACTCTTTGTACGCCTTGGGGCATCAAGGAAACAGCGCAATGCAAGCAACAAAAGCAGCATGTACAATAGAAAACACACGAACACGTTTGTCCAATTTTATCCTTTCAGCAATCAACGATACGGCTTTGGTATGTTCTTGCAAGACGAACGACGGGAGCCATAGTTGCAATCGCCACCCCTTGCATTACTTCTTAGTTCCCAGTTTCGCGATATTCTCCCGGACGGTATTCCCTTTTCCATGGATGATATCGATATTGCGATTCACTTCTGTGCGTCTTTCTTCAACCGACGATATCATGCTCGCATATGCCAAGACCTTCTCCCTCCATCGTAGGTCAGCACCGCTGGAGTTCAATGATAGACGCAAGAAACTTACGTCATGTGATCCTTGGTCTGTGTCACCATCGAGGATAACATATACGATCAGACACGAGCGTTAGGTTAGCACTACGCACCATGTTTAATATGTCTGTGAATTCCTGAGCAATTTCTGCCCAACACATGAGCCTCACCGGATCAGAGTTTGAAGAACTCACCATCAGCGCCTTTCAGCCATTCCTCTGTCGTGCATTCGCTCCATCGCTTCCACTCTGCCTCAATCTCCTCGAGGCTGACAAATTCCTCAAAATTCTCGAATAGTGAACTCGCTACCAGGGAAGGGTCCAGCGCATCGACGGATGAAGTCGGTAGTCCAGGCGTCGGCGGAATACGAGGACTCGAAATCGGAAAGTATTCCTAGTGTTATCCATGATCATGCTGCAGGGACCCGGAAACATTTAATGCGCGAACAAGTCACTTACATTCGGATCGTGCTGCACTTGTTTCATTCTCTTCGCGGGTCCCTGGGGCTGATCGCCTTCGTCAGTATATCTTTCGTTTCCTTCCATGTCCTCGCGACGCATTCCGCGTTTCGTCCCCCCGAGGCCCCTATGCGGATCGCTGTTCCTTTCCGTACCCACCTCTGCCTCAGTCATCGCGTCCAAAGACCTCGACGAACGCCCAAATATGCCATCGATCTCGTACCCTTCGTCCCCCGGGTTTGCGCCAAGTCCCCCAAGCGCATACCCAGGCACCGGTGCAGCTATGTCATGCTCCAAACTGGGCTGTATCCCACCTGCATTCCCGGCACCCCCAGACCCCTCAAACCCGCGCATATATCCACCTATTCCGGTCCCAGCACCAACGCGCATATCCGCCTCGTCACCAGGTCCCATAAACAAGGCACCGCTCCCGTGCGCGTTCCCGTTCGAGGCCGCCTCGTCCTCTCGGCTCTCCGCAAAAATCCCAAATCCCTTCTTGAGACCTCTCGGCACAGACACCGGCGTCATCGGCCCTGGAAATTCAAATGCTCCTGGACCCATGGTCTTCCTCGGGGTTTGCCCGATCCCAGGTTGTTTCATTCCGGCACCGAGCTGTTCTGTTGTCGCCGGATACGGTATGATCGACATCGGTGTCATCTCAGGCCTCCGAATCCCCTCAAAGCTCCGCCTGTTCGTACCCGTATTTGCTCGTCCAAGACCTGCTCCTTGTGTCGGTCCTGCTCCTTGCGACGCGGTGTCGGTTCCGGTGCCTCGTTTCTGACCAAAGAAGGCGGCGATCGATCGTGCTTTGCCATTCCCGTTGACAAACACGTCCCTGTCCCCGTCTCTCGCGCGCGCATCTGTCGGGTGTGGATGGGGTTCGGATGACGGTGCACAAGAGGGCGCACGTGGTATGAAGGCCTGTCGGGCACTCATTGCGTGAATGACGAGAGTCCTTTAAAGGTGAATGGAGCTGATTGTGGGTGATGGATGGAAGGAAGGAACAAAGGAGACAGTATGGTCGTCGACTCGAATCGCGATATAAAGGATTGGCGTTCATCACGTGGTATGACGCACTAGTCCTACGCTACTCGTCAGATTTAGTAATCCATAGTCCCCAGGGAATCCTGTGAGTGCGTGGCGGCAGCTACCATTCGCAGTTGCACGGACGACATCATAGTCGTTGGCGACTACCGCAGGATCTGTTCCCAACGCCGTTGACGAAAAGGGCGAATCTAAATTCGATGATCGAAAGACGACCATCTCAAGGGGACATTCGAAGGTCTGATGAGTCACGATGCGGGAGGCCATTGACATCAATGCCGCCTTTGAACGGATGGCATGGCGCGAGTTCTATGATCGATTTTGCCTTCAGGCGGCCAACGAAGCTTGAAGATATGTATGCTAATAAAGAGGAAGAGGGAACTGAGGCAGCGGAACTATCCCGATATACATTTAGTGAAGTAGCGTTCCATTTGTAGTAACAGTAGTTGAGCTTGACTTCATTTTCGTGTTCTGGCCATGATTATTGCAAAAGTTGTCCAACTGTCATGGCTCTTGAGGCCGTGCCTGAGTGATTGAGCCAGCACAGCATGAGACTGCAATTCGATTCTTCCGTCTTCACCCTCGCCGTTCGTGCATTGAAGATTCAGAAGAACTCAAACTCAAAGCAGCAAGCTTCAAGTGAATCCAACGTCGCACATCCACTACAGTATCGATATTACGAGTCTTTTGATATCGGCCGCCTGGCGAAATGGCATCGCGTCTGACTACGAATCAGGAGATTGCAGGTTCGACCCCTGCGGTGGTCATTCTATTTTGCTTTTTCGCCTGACACGCATTTTGTGTTTTGACTTCTATAGTTAACATGCCTCGATCTCAAGTTCTCAAAAGGCGAATCCAGTGGAAAGTATCCAGTACATCGACAGACGAACTTGGTAGTACAGGCGTCTGCAGAGTATGGGGACTCGAAGTCCTTCGTGGTTGATGTTCATCGTTACTAAGTACTAAACTGTGACAGTTCGCTCGTAAGAGGTATTGTCACACAGAAGAATCTTCTCTCGTCTAATGACTGGCTCAAGTCCAAGATCGAATAGAGGGAAAAGACTCCTGCTATAGTACGAGTGCTCCAGTATTTATACCAAGGCTGTCAGTAGTATATTAAGGAGTAGCCTGTCACTTCAAGGCCCAGCAGTTGAGCTACGAAAGGATGATCATGTGCGCACGTCTGTCATTCACTCTCGGTTACCACTCGTAACACTGAGCCTTTCTACTAAGAATTTCTATCATGAGCACACCTGCGATGCCCGCAACGTCATGGTCTCGAGATCTATCTATCTATTATCCTGTTCGGCATAGCTCGCCGCACACGGCTTGATGACATGGGTCCCTGCACTCATGTCCAAAATCCCAACACTTTCTGTGGGTGAAAATGAAGTGATTAGTGAGAATCACGAAGCAATGAAAGACACGTACATCATACAACTTCTCCTAATGTTGAGCGCTGAGCGCTGAGCACTCGCCGCAAATGTCCTCCTTGAGATCAAGTAACAGAGATGTGTCTTCGTCAAGTCCCTTCAAAGAAAACATATACTTCAATACGACGACCCTGCTATTCCTGTTGGGCAAATTCATGATGTCCTCTTCAGTCATCCACTGCCAGCACTGCACACCACACCCTTGACCTCAGCCATATTTATTCCAGCTTCTTCAGACGCCCATAACTGCTAGCAGAACCCCGCCTGGATAACGCATGTCTCCAGGGTCTTGCCATCCAGGATGGTCCACAATTGCAGCATGTACCTACTTGTATGTTTGTGGTTCTACTATGTAGTTAACAAGCGATCTGATCCGACACGTCAGGATGGAAAATGTGATTCAGCCTGAGGTTGCACTCAGAGGAAGATTAGCTGCGTGAATTCGAGCATCATGGCACGAATTTCACGCATGTTTTCATACACAAAGTTACACAGTGCCGCGTGCGCCGTCTTTTGACGTACATACCGTTATCGATTCGGTGTTTAGAAGGCGATTGCACCCAGGCTGAGTCCCGTGGCACAATGCCACTTCTGCATGAGGCCTCATCCCCAGTCCCCGACCTCTCAAGCCCATCGATTGTTATTCGATATCTACTGGCCCAGTTTGCTAGTGAATACCGTCTGCGAGATCCTTCACCGATTTAGAAGCCGATTATCAACAAAGTAAAGCCACCATCCACAGCATCCAGATTACTGGCGATTTGTCTGGTTCCTCGACCGTAACCTGAAGTTATGGCCCCACAGCGCAATATTGTCTTCTGCGGAGAAACAGGAGCGGGAAAGAGCTCTACCATCAACCTCCTCCTTCAGACTGGTGCTTTGGCCGGTGTCTCGAATGGTTCTCACCCTTGCACACAAGTTGGCGCCAGATATGAGACCACGCTGAATGGCACGAGGTGCAACCTGTGGGATACCCGTGGTCTTGGTGAACGCCCCAACTTTGTTCAAGCCATCTTCAGACGAAGTTCGGATAAAGAACTCAAGATGTTCCTCAAGGAAAGACACCAGAGACATGAGCTCGACCTCCTCGTATACTGTGTTCGCGGATCCAGGGCGCTCGCAGCATCATTGAAATATTACAACAATTTCTGCGCCGTCACGCGTCGGCTGGCTGCTCCGGTAGTCATTGTGGTAACTCATTTGGAGAGAGACGCGGATATGGAGGATTGGTGGAATAGAAACTCTTCTCGTCTCGAGGAGCTCGAGATGGAATTCGATGGCCACGTTTGCATCACCGTCCAGGCAGGAGACCTTCGAGAAGCCGAATCCAAGAGGAGGCTCGTCGATTTGATCACCAGGAATCGTCGTTGGGCAGCAAAAGACAGTGGATCTTATTTTGGCTCCCGAGTCCAGAAATCTACCCCTTCTGCGCCATCACACAAGGGATGGATCTCAAGATTTTTCAAGCCCAAGGACAGTGGCGGCGTTGGTAACGGAGGTCTCGATCGTCGCTCGAGTAACTATTCAGGCCTTTTCAGCATCAATGAAGCAACTTCCAGCATGCGAACTTCATTGCATTCGATGTTCCGTACCAGGTGCGCGATTATGACGCACTTCAAGCTCCCAGACTTAGGGAGTACATGAACCCTCACAGTATTTATACTTTGAACTCTGAAGTGCATCTGCAACCTTGCACAGGAGAAAATGATGGTCTGTTCTCACATTCCTTTTGAAAATTATGCACCCATGTTTTCCTTGTTGTAGATCACTTGAGTGAACTACCTTTCAGATATTCCACTGCCACTGTTAGAAGAAAGCAAAGTTATGCTACCAAACATGGCGCCTTCGGAGATATCTGGGAGTGCGAATTAATCTCAGGGGAACCCCCTCGCATGGTGAGGTCAGTTCCACGGTATTCACGTTCACGCTGACTAAGGTAGTCAGGTCGCGGTGAAAGCGGTGAGGGCTGACACCATGGATGACGAAGACCGAAGGTCTCGCGAGAAGGTAACATTGGTGTCTCCCATCTCGTGGAATGAGGATGGACCATTCATTCATTTCAGAAACTCCGCAGGGAATTAAGAGTCTGGGGGAGATTACGACACAGGAACGTCGTCCCACTACTCGGGGTGGTGTCTGGCTTCGGTCCGTTGCTGAGCATGGTCAGCCCGTGGTTCTCCAATGGATCTCTATCCCGCTATCTTGCACGTAGTCAGATACTGAACTTGTCCGAGAAACACCAGTTGGTGGGTTTCAATTGCGACCTAGGTGGCACATACACTCAATAACTTCGCCGCAGCTTAAGGATATTGCGACTGGTCTGTCCTATCGTACGTACCAACTCCATAACCGTGATTGTGACAACTTCTTATCACGCCCCTATAGTCCACAGTCAAGACGTCATCCATGGTGACCTTCATAGCGTATGTCACGTCGCTGAAGTGGCATTTGAGAAGGAGTGTTGACCGCTCTTCCACAGGACAATGTTCTAATTGATGAGGATGGGACGGCTTGCCTCACGGACTTTGGTCTCTCAATGATCAAGGACTTCGTGGGGACGTCATACCTGAAATCTGGCATCTGTGGCGGCGTACAGTTCGCAGATCCAGCACTAGTCCAGCGTATAAACAGTTCGCAGGACATCGTGTGCTACCCCACAAAACCCTGTGATGTGTACTCGTTTGGGGGACTCATGCTCCATGTTTGTATGATTTGTTTCACCACACGACTTCGTGTCTGATATGTCATTAATAGGTCTTGTCTGGGAAGAAACCATATGAAGAGATTCGTCCATTTCATGCTATTTTCGCGACGGTTTTGAAGGGAGTGCAGCCCCAGATACCGACTCACGTTGAGCATATTACCGAGGGGCACAAGTCATTGATCCAAAGGTGTTGGGATCATGAAGAACCCAAACGTCCATCTGCTGATGATCTTGTGGGGAAGTTCGAGTCGCAGTAATGTCCATATCCGAAAGCCCTTCGTCTGTACCGCCTTAGGACGGCCTTTTTTTTCGCCTTCCCGCTTCCCCGGCTGGACCAGGAGCCTTGCGGATGGCACATCACAGAGTACGAACATATTCATGTATTCATTCATCGCATCTTCATTATACCTTGCATATTGTACCATCTATCTACCTTAGTGCCCTTGATCAACTGCTTGTTTCAGATCGATATGACTTCAATCAAACGTCAAAGGAATGTTCACATATAACTTGTTGCATCAATCATGTCCTGCGAGAGGCACCGTCGGACGTCAACATCTAAACAAAGGATTCGATGTGGTGATATCCGTCAGCCCCAACCAACTGCGTCGACTGATTGTTCAACATTACTGGTCGACGCTCAAAATGTGGATCTCTCGTGACGTCTTCACCATACTGCATTCTCCCGTTTAGGAGGTAACAATGAAGTTCCTCGATGATCCATGGTAAATAACAAATAGATGTTCTTTGTTCGTATAGGAGATACAGCCCCTAGCTAGTCACCTTCGGTCATGAGCCAGGTTGCAAAGTTGTCCAACCGTTTCTTTTCAGCTTCGTCGGAATCCCCTTCAACGTCATCCCCGACACCACCTCGCTTGAAGTGCTGTTTTCCAACATAAAGTGATGCTTCGATACGTCTCCCGGCAAAGAATCGCCCATTCATTTTCTGCCGAAACGCTCGGTTAGAGAACGTGACGCATCTAGCTTAGAGGACTTACCACTATGCATGCTTGAGCGCTCAGAGGATCCCTGAATTTCACCGTCATGACGCCATCCGGCTCCTTCTGTAGGTGAAAATGAAGCAATTAGTGAGAATCACGTAGTAATGAAAGACACCTACATCATACAACACCACGTTCGTTACTTCTCCCAACATTGAGCACTCGTCGCGAACGTCCTCCTTGAGATCAAGTAAGAGAGATGCATCTTCGTCAAGTTCCTTAAAAGAAAACATATGCTTCAATACGACGACCCTACTATTCCTGTTGGGCAAATTCATGTTGTCCTCCTCAGTTTTCGCAGGACCAAAGCCATCTTCGTCATCCCATTCTTGTAGTTTTCTGTGTACACAAGGTCCATGCCCCGTCAAGGCAACACGCAAGTCGCGACTTACTTTTGCATTTTACCAATCCGTCGCGTAGCCTTCTTCTTGTCGACCGTTCTCCGTAATTGGGGGTTCCCACTCGTTTCCGGTCCCGTGTGCTTATGCTTGAACTCGGCTCTTTGCACCTTCATCACCGTGGACGGTTCTCCCACTCTCAGCTCCGCTTCGTCGAGCAAGTTGATCGCAAGGGACACGCTCTCTTCCTTGAAATACACCACCAACGCTTCTCCACTGAACGACCCATCCTCCGTCGCGTACAACTTCACCTTGTGTTCACCTTGGTCATCTTCTTCGATCAGCCCAAACCTGCCAAACCGTTCCACAATCTCGTCGACTTCCGTGTCGAGAGGAAGATTCGTGACGTAGATGGCCGTATTCTTGGAACGAGGTTGTTTGGCCTCCTCGTTCTTGCCGCGCTTGGTGGACGGCCCTGAAGGAGGAAGGGTAGCGGAAGTGTAATCCTCGGGTTCTTTCCGCTTCTTGTTGACACGTTTCAAGACGGGTGCTGCCGGAGTCTGGCATGGGGAGAGATATATACGCTGCGAAACGTACATCGGACATCGGGCAACCATACCTCCTCATCGACGCCGACGACAGAATAGGCAGATTGTTGCTTCTGCAGGAGGTCATCATCTACCTGAAATGCAACGAATGAGCTTTTAAACGACGTTTTGGATGTTACTCGCTGCGCGCGTTTGACTGACCACGGGCAACCATTGCGACTTGGTGGTGTCGTATTCGAGTTCATTCCCATCTTCTTGCTCGAATCTCCATGTTCCTGTCTCCTTCGAGAAATGAACGCGGTCGTCAGCTGCGAAGATGTCTGCTAGAGAACCTCCTGCGGCGGATGGCGGGATGTTTGACATATTGTCACTGACCGACGGAGCGAGGGGCGGTTGTTTATGCTGCTTTGATTCCAAGTGTATCCACTACACTAATTAGGAAAGCACCCCTCTAGACTAACGTTGATACGAAAACATGATATTTATTAGTTCATTCTGGCTCATTGATCAAAGTAAATATCGTCCGACCAGCCAGCCAGCTTCTCTGCTGCTTCCACAAGCATCTCTCCCTTTTTTCTCGCCGAGTCCAAAGCTACTCGGTGCACGGGTAATCGTACAAATGACGGTAGATTCTCCATCCTCACGAGCCGACAAACCAGATCGGCAAACTTGTTTGGGTCTCCATCGAAGTGCGTGTTCTCGATGCCAGGGTAGAGGGCACGGTATCTCATTGACGGGAGGGAAGGATTCGAGGCATAGGCAGGCGGCGGCGGCTCGATGATGCAGCTAGAAATTGCACAGGTGCGGAAAAGCCCGGGTTCGAGGAGAACGAGCTGGAGAAGGACGATCAGATTTTGCTGCAACGTGTTTTGTAACTTATACTGCACCAACCCTGATGTTCCACTTTGGGTCAAGTTCTACAGCGTATCCCTCCGTGAGGGACTCTAGGGCTGATCACAGATAACCAGGCTCAGCCATGCTAAGCAAAGGGAATAACCAGACACTTACCAGCTTTCCTATGGAGTCGTACGAGATCGGGAGTGAATCAAATGCGCGATCTAGATTACAACTTACGCAGCAGCATACATCGTACTCCCCGGTTGTGGGACGAGCGCCGTGCGAGAAGATACGTTCAACAACTGACCACCAATCGGGCGGTTAATGTCCCTGAAGCATCTGACAGCCTCCTTCATCACGTTTCCCGCCCCCCAGAACATGGCGTCAAACATGGCCCGCGAGTTCCTGTCCGAAATCCCCTCCACTTCACCAACCACGTAGAAACCTGCGTTATTTAGAACCACATCAATTCGATTGAACGAGGCAACGGCTTCCTTGAATGCAGCAGTGATAGCCGCTGGGTCCGAGACGTCCAATTGGAGGACGAGGAGCTGCGAAGCAGGATACTTCGTCGAGAGATCGGATATCATGGAAGGTTTTCGAAGTGTCGCAACTACACTGTCGCCGTTCTCGAGGGCGCACTCAGTTACTAGACGGCCAAAACCTGTCGAAGCTCCTGTCACTGTGGATGTATGTAGTTGAGGATCTGCTAGCATCACTGGCTTTATGAGTCACATACCGAACCATACCTTGGGGATTAATTGAGGTTGACTCGACGCCATGGGTGCTGGGTGGACTGGCTGTGGAGATCGAGAACACGCAGTATCTGTGACCTTGTCAATCATTTGATCATGTGTTGCAAGTAGATAACGAGAGAAACTTTGCTCAAGCATACTGACGCCACAAATCTTCACTAAGACAGGTCCTGCATACACACGCCGGCGATATCCCCTTCAACGCTCCTACCATTATGTAATACTGTATGCAACGTATCATACCATCAGCGCACTAATGTTGGCTGACGCGGTAGTAAACATCGTCGGACCAACTGGCATACTCTTCCGCCGTCCGGATTAACCCCTCCCCCTTCGCTTTTGCCGCTTGGACAGCAACCCGATGCAACGACGTAGAAGGGTGGATCATCCATCCATGCCAATCGGTACATAGTTTGCGCAAACTTCTTTGGATCTTCGTCAGATTGGCGTGCCCTCAGTTCACCCGGATACAGATTCCGAAACCTTCTCGATGGAAGGTCAGAATCACTGTATGCGGGGTGGATGGGTTCAACAACGGTGTTCCACGGTGCGTTTGTCCGGAAGAGAGCTGGTTGGATAATGGATATCTGGAATGATATTAAACGAGTGTCTTCTGGTGGCGAGATGAAGCAAACCTTGATATTCCAGCTGGGATCAAGTTCGGCGGCCAAGCCTTCTGAGAGACATTCGAACGCTTACATCGCTTCAGTCAGCGACATGCTTGTTGTAATTCAAAAATATCCATTACCTGCTTTGCTTTAGAGAAATTAGTCAACCTGTGGATCGTATCAAATCACCACGTACGCAGCAGCATAGTGTGCAACGCCGGCCATGACCTTCAGAACCGTCCGAGAAGACACTTGCAACAAACGACCTCCAGAAGGACTATTGCGTTCTCTGAAAATCTTGACAGCCTCTTTTGTGACATTTGCAACCCCCCAGAAGAGCACTTCGAACAGCTCTCTCCCGTGTTCGTCGCTCATGCTTTCCGCCTCGCTGATGATACAGAACCCTGCATTGTTGAATACAATATCAATGCGTCCGAACCTATCCAACGCATTCTCAAAGGCTGTATGGATTTGTTCTGGATCTCTGACATCTAACGAGAGGACGAGGAACCGTGAAGAATATTTCGTCAGAAGGTCTGAGAGCGCTTCCGGTTTACGCAGTGTTGTAACAACATTGTCTCCTTGTTGCAATGCGTGTTCGGTTACCGCGCGACCGAATCCAGCGGATGCGCCAGTTACTGAAATGAATCGTCATGATAGAGTCATCTTGAGACTTGAGGGGGACACACCAAACCAGATCTTTGCGGTCAATGGCATCGATGATAAGAATGATGGTGGTCACGGAACAGCGTGTATCGTGGGGAATCGTAACTCTCCTGAGTACTCACATACTTCATGTGGCGGTCACCATGGTCCGAACATATCTTGTATGTGGACATTGAATCCTTGACGTTTGATTGAAGTCTATCTTTGCGCATTACATAATTCTTCGTCATTATCTGAAACAAGTAGTGGTGGGTATTGATAAAGGGCACTATAACTGGATACTTAGTCGGTACAATATGCAAGGCATAACATAATGCAGGGAGCAGGGAAAAACGACGCTCTCAAGAAAAGAAGATGAGATAAATGAATACACGATACTCACACTCTGTGATGTGCCATCCGCAAGGCTCCTGGTCCAGCCGGGGAAGCGGGAAGGCGAAAAAAGAAGGCTCTCCTAAGGCGGCACGGACGAAGGGCTTTCGGACATTACTGCGACGCGAACATCCTCACAAGATCATCAGCCGATGGACGTTTGTGTTCTCTATGATCCCAACACCTTTGGATCAATGACTTGTGCCACTGGGTAATATGCTTATCGTGAGTTGGTATCTGGGGCCGCACTCCCCCCAAAACCGTCACGAAAATGACAGCGATTGAATGAATCTCTTCATATGGTTTCTTCCCAGACAGGATCTATTAATGACATATCAGACACGAAGTCATGTAGTGAAACAAATCATACAAACATGGAGCAGGAGTCCCCCGAACGAGTACACATCACAGGGTTTTGTGGGGTAGAACACGATGTCCTGTGATCTATCTACACGTTGGACCAGTGCGGGATCTGCGAACTGTACGCCGCCACAGATGCCAGATTTCAGGTATGACGTCCCCATAAAGTCCATGATTAATGAGAGACCAAAGTCCGTGAGGCAAGCCGTCCCATCCTCATCAATCAGAACATTGTCCTGAGGAAGATCGATCAATACTCCTTCTCAAATGTCATTCTAGCGAGGAGACCTACGCTATGAAGGTCACCATGGATGACGCCTAGACTGTGGACTATGAGGCGTGATAAGAAGTTGTCATAATCATGGAGTTGGTACGTACGATAGGACAGACCAGCCGCAATATCCTTAAGCTGCGGCGAAGTTATTGAATATATGGTCGTCTAAGTCGCAACTGAAACTCACCAACCGGTGTTTCTCGGACAACTTCAACAATTGGTGACGTGCAAGGTAGCGAGATAGAGATCCATTGGAGAACCACGGGCTAACCATGCTCGGCAAGGGACCGAAGCCAGACACCACCCCGAGCAGTGGGACGATGTTCCTGTATCGCAATCTCCCCCAAACTTTCAATTCCCTGCGGAGTTTCTGAAACGGATGAATGGCATCCTCGTTCCAGGAGATGGGAGACACCGATG
Source organism: Gastroboletus turbinatus (assembly GCA_038090655.1). Taxonomy (NCBI): domain Eukaryota; kingdom Fungi; phylum Basidiomycota; class Agaricomycetes; order Boletales; family Boletaceae; genus Gastroboletus; species Gastroboletus turbinatus. The sequence continues at coordinate 22,507 of JBBPND010000023.1, forward strand.
TTACCTTCTCACGATACCCTAGTTCTTCGTAAGACCTTGGGGCTTCGTCATTTTTTAAATTGGTGTCGACCTTCACCGCTTTCACTGCGACCTGATTTCCTTGGTCAGTGTGAACGCGAATTTAATATTTGGAACTGAGCTCACCATGCGAGAGGGTTCCTCTGAGATTAATTCACACTCCCAAATATCTGTGAAGGCACCATGTTGGGTAGGATGACTTTTCTTTCTTCTGACGGTGGTGGATTTGACAGGTAGTTCACTCAAGTGATCTATAACAAGGAAACCATGGGTACATCATATTCAAGCAAAAGAATGCGAGAACAGACCTTCATTTTCTTCTGTGCAGGGTTGGAGGTGCACCACTTCCATTCGAAGTATAGCTATTTAATAGTGGTATTCATGCTGTGGCTCTGACTGGCAGGCAAAGATTTTGATCGCTTACATAATTTAAACCTCCTGAAGCTCTGCCAGCTCTGAGGGCCGTTTTCCCAAAAACAATCCAACTTGCTCCTTAAGCACACGTCGCACTAGATCTCCACTAAGACAGGTCCTGCATACACACGATATCCCCTTTGGCGCTCCTACCATTAACACTGTATGCAACGTATCACACCATCAGCACACTAATTCTGGCTGACGTGGTGTAAACGTCGTCGGACCAACTGGCATACTCTTCCGCCGTCCGGATTAACCCCTCCCCCTTCACTTTTGCCGCTTGGACAGCAACCCGATGCAACGGGACGTAGAAGGGTGGATCATCCATGCATGCCAATCGGTACGTGGTTTGCGCAAACTTCTTTGGATCTCCGTCAGATGCGCGTGCCGCCCGCTCACCCGGGTACAGATTCCGGAGCCTTCTCGATGGAAGGTCGGGATCACTGTATGCGGGGTGGATGGGGTCAACACTGGTGTTCAACGCTGCGTTTGTTCGAAAGAGAGCTGGTTGGATAATGGATATCTAGAATAGTGTCACAAGAGCATCTTCTGCCAGCGAGATGAAGCAAACCTTGATATTCCAGCTGGGATCAAGTTCGGCGGCCAAGCCTTCTGAGAGACATTCAAGCGCTTACATCGCTTCAGTCAGCGACATGCTTGTTGTAAATCGAAAACATCCATTACCTGCTTTGCTTCAGAGAAATTAGTCAACCTGTGGATCGTGTCAAGTCACCACGTACGCAGCAGCATAGTGTGCAACGCCGGCCACGGCCTTTAGAGCCGTCCGAGAAGATACTTGCAACAAACGACCTCCGGGAGGATTGTTGCGTTCTCTGAAAACATTGACAGCCTCTTTTGTGACATTTGCAGCCCCCCAGAAGAGCACTTCGAACAGCTCTCTCCCGTGTTCGTCACTCATGCTTTCCGCCTCGCTGATGATACAGAACCCTGCATTGTTGAATACAATATCAATGCGTCCAAACCTATCCAACGCATTCTCAAAGGCTGCATGGATTAGTTCTGGATCTCTGACATCTAACGAGAGGACGAGGAGCCGTGAAGAATATTTCGAAAGAAGGTCTGAGAGCGCTTCCGGTTTACGCAGTGTTGCAACAACATTGTCTCCTTGTTGCAATGCGTGTTCGGTCACCGCGCGACCTAATCCAGCGGATGCACCGGTTACTGAAATGAATCGCCATGATAGAGTCATCTCGAGACCCGGGGGGGAACTCACCAAACCAGATCTTTGAGGTCAATGGCATCGATGATAAGAATGATGGTGGTCGCGGAATAGCGTGTATCGTGGGGAATCGTAACTCTCCTGAGTACTCACATAGGTCACGACGGTCCGAATAATTGTTGTATGCGAACATTCAAGATCGATCAAAGTTACTTGGGCATTAAAATATTAATTCCTCGTCATTATCTGAAACAAGTACATATAAGTGGTAAATATTGATCAAGGGCACTATGGGATAGTCGGTACAATATGCAAGGCATAACGTAATGCATGGAGCAGGGAAAGTGATCCTCTCAAGAAAAAGAAGATGGGATAAATGAATACACGATACATGTACTCTGATATGCCATCCGCAAGGCTCCTGGTCCAGCCGGGGAAGCGGGAAGGCGAAAAAAAGGTCGTCCTAAGGCGGTACAGACGAAGGGCTTTCGGATATGGGCATTACTGCAACTCGAACTTCCTCACAAGATCATCAGCCGATGGACGTTTGTGTTCTTCATGATCCCAACACCTTTGGATCAATGACTTGTGCCACGGGGTAATATGACTCGGTATGTGGGGCTGCACTCCCTTCGAAACATTCGTGAAAATAGCAGTAATTGGACGAATATCTTCATATGGTTTCTTCCCAGACAAGACCTATTAATGACATATCAGACACGAAGTCGTGTGGTGAAACAAATCATACAAACATGGAGCATGAGTCCCCCGAACGAGTACACATCACAGGGTTTTGTGGGGTAGCACACGATGTCCTGAAAACTCTCTATACGTTGGACTAGTGCGGGATCTACGAACTGTACGCCGCCACAGATGTTAGATTTCAGGTATGAAGTCCCCACAAAGTCCATGATCAATGAGAGACCAAAGTCCGTGAGGCAAGCCGTCCCATCCTCATCAATTAGAACATTGTCCTGTGAAAGAGCGATCAATACTCCTTCTCGAATGCCATTTTAGCAACGAGACATACGCTATGAAGGTCACCATGGATGACGCCTTGACTGTGGACTATAGGGCGTGATAAGAAGTTGTCACAATCATGGTTATGGAGTTGGTACGCACGATAAGACAGACCAGTCGCGATATCGTTAAGCTGCGGAGAAGATATTGAGTGTATGGCCATCTAGGTCGCAATTGAAACCCACCAACCGGTGTTTCTCGGACAAGTTCAGTATCTGATTACGTGCAATGTAGCGGGATAGAGACCCATTGGAGAACCACGGGCTGACCATACTCGGCAAAGGACCGAAGCCAGGCACCACCCCGAGCAGTGGGACGATGTTCCTGTGTCGTAATCTCCCCCAAACTTTCAATTCCCTGCGGAGTTTCTGAAACAGATGAATGGCCCATCCTCGTTCCAGGAGATGGGAGACACCGATGTTACCTTCTCGTGAGACCTTAGGTCTTCATCATCCTTGGCCTTCACCGCTTTCACCGCGACCTGATTACATTTGTCAGCGTGAACACGAATACCGTGGAACTGACCTCACCATGCGATAGGGTTCCGCTGAAATTAATTCACACTCCCAAATATCTCCGAAGCCGCCGTGTTGGGTAGGATAACTTTTCTTTCTTCTAACAGTGACAATGGAATATTTGAAAGGTAGTTCACTCAAGTAATCTATAACAAGGAAAACATGGGTGGATTATTTTGCAAAGGAATGCTAGGACAGACCTTCATTTTCTTCTGTGCAAGGTTGCAGGTGCACTTCAGAGTTTGAAGTATAACTACTGTGAGGGCTGCATGTACTCCTAAGTCAGGGAGCTTGAAGTGCGTCATAATCGCGCACCTGATATGGAACATCGAATGTAATGAAGATCGCGTGCTGGAAGTTTCTCCACTGGTGGACTGTATTGGGTCGTTGACTAGTTTCGGGCGATCTGTGTCGATCTGTGGCAGCCTTGCGGGAGTGGCCACACTGCAAGGGGTGGGGGGTTCGACAATGGGGGTTGGTGGTACTGACTCCCGAGGAGACTCAGCTGTATGATAACTCGAATTTCTTGGCGAAGATGTGGTGGTGGATGGGCCTGTATGATTACTCGGGCGACGACCGAGACCTCCGTTACCAACGCCGCCACTGTCCTTGGGCTTGAAAAACATTGAGATCCCTCCCTTGTGTGGTGGCGCAGAAGGGGTAAATTGCTGGACTCGGGAGCCAAAATAAGATCCACTGTCTTTTGCTGCCCAACGACGATTCCTAGTGATCAAATCGACGAGCCTCCTCCTGGATTCGGCTAGTCGAGAGTGCCCTGCCTGGGCGGTGATGCAAACGTGGCCATCGAATTCCATCTCGAGCTCCTCGAGACGAGAAGAGTTTCTATTCCACCAATCCTCCATATCCGTCTCTCTCTCTAAATGAGTTACCACAATGACTACCGGAGCAACCAGCCGACGCGTGACGGCACAGAAACTGTTGTAATATTTCAATGATGCCGCGGACGCCCTGGATCCGCGCACGCAGTACACGAGGAGGTCGAGTTCATGTCTTTGGTGTCTTTCCTTAAGGAACATCTTGAGTTCTTTATCCGAACTTCGTCTGAAGATGGCTTGAAAAAAGTTGCGGCCTTCACCAAGACCACGGGTATCCCATAGGTTGCACCTCGTGCCATTCAACGTGGTCTCATATCTAGCGCCAACTTGTGTGCAAGGTTGAGAACCATTCGAGACACCGGCCAAAGCACCAGTCTGAAGGAGGAGGTTGATGGTAGAGCTCTTTCCCGCTCCTGTTTCTCCGCAGAAGATAATATTGCGCTGAATGGGAGGGTGCTTCGCGCGTCAGCTTATCGATGGACATGATATACATCTTCAGATAAACCTTGGAATTGTCTGACACTGGGGCCATAACTCCAAGTTACGGTCGAGGAACCAGACAATTTGCCAACAATCTGGATGTCGTGGATGGTGGCTTTGCTTTGTTGATAATCGGCTTCTAAATCGGCGAAGGGTGATCTAGCAGACGGTAGTTATCAGACTAGCAAATTGGGCCAGTTGGCATCGAATAACAGTTGATGGGCTTGAGAGGTCCGGAAATGGGGGAACGGATGAATTGAGGTCGACTGGCAAGGCCTACGACGTTCGAAAGCATTGTGGGGACAGTGCAATCGCCTAATAAGCACCGATGACGGCACGTCAAAGACGATGTACGCGGGGGTTTAACTTGGTGTATGAAAACATGCGTTTCGTGCCCATATGATGCTCGAATTCACACAATCTTGCCCTGAGTGCAACCTCAAGCTGAATCACATTTTCCACCCTGACGTGTCGGATCAGATCAATCGCTAACTACATAGTAGAAGCGACAAACACACAAGGTATTCCGGTTGTGGAACCTCCTGGATGATAAGACCCTGCAGACATGCGTTATCCAGGCGGGGTTCTGCCAAGCAGTTATGGGCGTCTGAAGAAGCTGCAATAAAGATGGCCGAGGTTGAGGGTGTGGCGAGTGATGCGCTGGCCGTGGATGTGAGCTTCGGGAAGTCGCATCGCCTGCAGCTCAGACATGAAACGCTGAGATCTGGCGATCTTGAGACACGCTCCAAGCCCAAGGTATCCCGGAGCATCCTGTTCTTGGAGCAGTGGCGACCTGGGGTCGTGTGGGTTTTTGCAGTGTGGTTAAAGTTTCCGAGCGCGCATCAGTGGAGTTTGTAGTGACGGCGGTTCAGGCCGGCCCGATCGGCAGACCGAAACGCTGCGCTCGTTTCTAGTAGGACCCTTAATTTGCATTTTTTGCTACAGCCATCCTCCAATCACAGCTCTCAAATGGCCTGTGGTAGAGGCACTCAAGCGATAACGTTACACAGCGTGTTTGCAGACGTGAGACTCCGATGAGAGAAGTACCAGTATGGTGTAGGCTGCCTCGTGTAAACTAGTCTAGCTATGGTGGGGAAACTACGCGTAAACTCGTTCCCAGGCCCATCCGCAAACTGGGGAGGAGGCACAATATACAACTCTCCATTTGAAAACGCGTCATGCCGCAAGGCATCTTTTGGATCGCTCAGTTGCGAAAGAGTTGCCAGACTGTTGTTCAAAGTTTCAGCTGCTCTTGGAACCGTGGGGTGTGTTCAAATCAAGCCGTGCTCCATGATGGCATATGTATCAGACTAATATTGATATGGAGTGTCATTCCTTGTGACTGCAGGCAGCGTTCAGCGGAACCGTAGTGAAACCCAATGATGCATCGATATACGCCCAACGCAAGTCCAGCTCAAATCATCAGTGACCCAGTGCCAGCCAGCACAAACCTGTCCAGCTGTCGCGCTGAAAGGCCCAAGTGATCCTAATGAACCTCAACGGTCATCTGTTGGACACCGCCTCCCCGAATGTCCGACAAGGGAAGCAGTGCTGAATGGCAAGCTCTGGAATTTTGCCGTTCCACTGGCATAACCTACCTCGACCAAACGATAAAAATTGTATGACCGCTGAACTGGCTGAGTAAAAACCCAACCTTTGGTTTCCGGTAAGCAAGAACAGAGTTGAATCCAGGGGAACCCCAGGATCTGCCCGAAGCACTCTGCTGTGCCTGTCGATCACTGGGTTGTCCTAGGCGACTAGGACATGCGTCTCAGCAGAACCGTCCAGGGCATGACTTAGGAGGCCTCGCACAATCACCTGCGAACGAATCATTACACCGACCCAAGGATTTCAAAAAGGAAACATACAAATTTGAAGATGTGTAGTAACGCAGCCCAACAGCCGCCGAACTGGCTGTGATACAAGACAATAGTACACATCAAATTTTAATGTTCTCGAGAGTCATGTCCCATTGATTTCGATACATCATTGGAGCGTTGTTGTCGACCCGCGCGGTGGCATATTACGCAAGACGGCACACTCGCAGGCATTGTAGATGAAGAAACGAGTTAGTCTCAGCTGAGGCAGGTACGGGCATTCCATTCATGTGATTTCCAGGGGGGGTAAGGGCCGTAGCTGCAGCGCAAGGGAAGATTCCCGTTTTTATCCCTGCACAGTCAGTACTCAACCGCAGATATGCGTGAGTAGCCACGGCAGGCCAAACTGACAGAGTCAAGGTAAACAACATACATCCGTGGTTGCTGTGTACAAAGGTCCAACTGGTAATATTGTTCTAGTTACCTCCCAGTGGTGATATTCTGGCACAATGAGTCGGTGATGCGGCAGGATGTGCGCTGTTGTGTGACTTGGTGACTGGAAGGACGGGACGGCGAAACTAGCGGTGCAACCATACAATCATTTAGACATATTTGATTCGTCTGTAAAATTCGGATCGGAAGCGAGGCTCTGCCTTGCGCCACCGTCATCAGGAACGTGTACCACCCAGCCCCTGCGTCATGCGTCGAATAAAACGATCTGTTCCCTACCACCCCTATCAATCCGAATGAGCTTCTTCGCTACGCAAGCATAGAGCGCCCTTGTGCCTCCGATAGCTGCTTTCAGTTGATTTAGGGGCATTGCGTGGTTAGGCGCCGTGAGCAGTGCATGGAGAAGCTGAGCAGTGTTCACTTGGTGAGACGTCGGGCCAGTAGTTGCAGAAACAACGGAGGAGATCGAAGATGCAGGAGAGCCAGGAGAAGGCAACTGGGTGGCCAGTGATTCGATAAGAACGCTGGAAAAAGTGAACATCATGTATGGAATCAATATTGGATGAAGCGGTACAAGAGGTTGTAAATCGTACAGTGTTTCTTTCGCTCGAGGCGGCTTCTCGCCACCTTTACCAGGGAGCAGGATATCACCAACAGTGCTCCACATCCGAGCCTATGGTACGCTTCAGTCAGCAGAGCAGGAAAGAAATGAAGAGAACGATACTCGCCACAATACTTTCTAGCTCTGGAGTAATGCGAACCTTGGTATCTTTTGATGAAGAATCCGGAGACGACTGCGCCTCGGCCAAGGGCGGGATCGTCTGTGGTTGGCTATCCACCGACGACGGTAGTAGATTGTCTGGCGCCGAGAGATGCGCCTTTGAGAGTACAACAGTCCTCTCCTCATCCAGATCACCCTCACCCTCTTCGTCTGCATCACCGGCACCTGAAGTTTCGGGGTCGTGTTCAGGGTCAAGTTGGATCTCAAGTAGACTGGATTGGTCATGCAGATCCTCTTCATCGTCTTCATCCTCGTCTTCATACATCTGAGGGCCGCTGTTACCCTGTGACAGGGTACCCAAACCCTTGCTTGTTGGGCTACTGCCGGCAGCCAAACGTGCAAACACTGATTTTGGAGGTGCAGGTCCGGGGCTATCAAATGACATCTTAGATAATTCCGCAAAGTCAGGTTCCTCTTCTAGAAGCCTATCTGTAAATCGTAGCGTGCGTGCAGATGCGGCCGGGGTCGACCAAAATGCGTCTTCGTGATTTTCTGGTTCTGGAGACGGCGATAGCGACCGTTTAGGAATGGGCTTGGAAGCTGCCTTTGGCTTCGAGGCTCGTTTAGGCTCGTTCGATCGGAGGATGGAGTCTTTCTGTGAATGTCGAGGGTCAGGCGGATTTCGGATATGAAGGATTAATTATACCTGGCTTCGTAGCTCCACGAGACGGTTCTGAAGGTCAGTGATCCGACGTTCCTCCTCAGCAACGCCGGTAATTAGGGGTGTTGGACCCGAAGCGGCTCCCGCGCCAGTCAACTGTATATGCATGACGGGTCAGTCCTTTTTCGCTTGTACAGCATGCGACAAACCTCTCGTAGAGTCTCGTTCAGTCTCTCTATGTTCCCCCTGGTTTCATCGAGTTGCTCGATAATAGCCACGGCCTGTGAGCGAGCACGCGGCATCTGTCGTATAGACTGACTGAGAGTGGGTTACAGCACACCGAAAAACAGAGCCGGCAGGGCACGTACTATCGATCCAAGTATTTCAGCGCAGCATGCGCATACACCTCGGGTTCATACACCTTGGGTCTGAACACATCGTCTCGTCTCGCGGGTTGCTTTCTGAGGGGCGTGGCGCCAGGGAACTCGACACGAGAAATCTCGCCCCGACGCGTGCCGTTGTCTGGCTGCTTGCGTACATCAGCATCTGGGGCGGGTACGAGCGTGAAAAGGCCGAGTTCTGAAGCATCGATGTCGCGAATGAGGTCACCGAGGGCCGTATCGAGAACGGCGCGGGTAAACGGGGTCGCGCTGGGAGCTAAGTTGTCCTCGCTGGGGACGATGGCAGCCGCAGACGTGCGTATCGCTTTAGCAGTCACTGCGAGGTGGTCGATTCGGTCTGAGAGCGATGGCATATCGATGTCACACGAGGTTTGCCGAAAGCAAAGCGGACAATGTATGCGTGTGATCCGGATGACGGTCAGAATCCCAGCTCAACACTGCTCATTGTGTACTGTATTTACGAACATTCGCTACAGAACCGACCCATTTGAACCGACGTTGAAGGAACGAGGTTCCAGGAAAACATTCAATTGATTCGTCTCACGATGGAGTACTCATCCCTGTGCGCACAGCCACCATTAGGAGTCCCTCCGTCGTCGTCAAGGCTGGTGATGACAGCGGCTATAAACATTCCAACTTGAAGTCCCCACACCGTCGCGGTTGTTTAATTCAAGGTCTGTGACTTTTCTGATATGTTTCACGGCCACGTATCATCTCCCTGGCCGATGCCCGCGCCCAATACTTGATTTTTGGCCTGGTAGAAATGCTCCGTGGGCTCATCAGATGGTCGTATGACAGCGAGCCATCGTCGTCGACCTCTGGAGTATCAGTCGATGACCACGGAGACAATGCACCAGGGGGCTCGGACAGATTCGGACAAGGTCGCAGCGATCACCGTCGCACAGCGTCCTTCAGTGACGCAACCCCCCGACCCCGAGCCGCCTTACCCCGCGCTGGCCAGTTCCCGGGTTTGTTTTGCTCCATCTTGACCACTGCCGTCCGCACAACGGCTCGTTCCTGGACCCATGTGCTGATGATAGCCTAGATCTCGATACCGCTGCGCCGCTTGGACGTGATAACGCCAACATCAATATCTCCAACTCGGGTCCCTTTTTGTCAAGTTCATTACAGCAGCAGACCCAAAGGCGCCTTGGTTTCTTCCCTTTGAACACCGCCACTCACTGCCAAGCATCGCCTTCTCAAGCACATCACTGCACCCATCTTGATCACAGAGCGCAGTCCCACTCCCATTCTCGATCAGAAATAACTGCGCGCAAGGTTATATTAATACCAAACATGACTTCTGCTGCTTCTTCAAGCGCTGTGAACAAGGTCCACACATCGCCGTCCAAGGTGAGTTTAGGCGGAGTTAACACGTTAGTCTCGTCCACTCACCACTCGTAGCCCTCGACGCGTACCTACGACACCAAACTAGTCACACGAGAGATGCATCGACTAGGCACACTCGCAGGTCTCAATCCTGCTATCTCAACATCACTCTCATCTAGCGCATCGGCATCGACGCTAACGTTGGCGCCATCCACCTCACCTTCAACGGCCACACTTGTACCTGGCACATCGCACAGCCATGGGATCAGCGCCCTAAGCGGTGCGACGGGTTCGGACAAAGACAATCCCTGGGGCACGCTGCATGTGCATGTTCTTCCCCTGTTCAATGAGGAACCGTTACGTGTACCGATGTGAGCTTCTGCACCAGGTTCTTTGCCAATCACGCTGATAGCTCCCCAGAGAGGACCTCAACGATCTTGTAAGACGGCATATTCAGACAGTCCTAGCTGCATCGCCGTCAAGGGCTTTGACAACACTCGCGACCGATGCGCGAGAACTGATCGGCGCAGGAATGGTCACCATAAACGCGAAAATTGCTTCCTTGTCAGATGAATTACTTCCCAGCCGCTTAGTTGAACTATGGTCCTTTTTCTGGGACCATATTTTGCCATATGTTGAAGGAGTGAGTGCAGTCAGCTGGTTATCATCATTCGACTGAAGCGACTCTGATTTAGGTTCTACTGCCATTGCAAACTGACCCACTGCTGACGTCACTGCACCGCACTGTGAAACAACACCGTGGTAGCTCACCAACACGTCAAGGTGCCAAAGCTGGACCGACCGTTGGGTCGCACGCGGCCTTTTCGCCGACTATCGATGTTCGGAGTGTTGCGCTCTGCGCGTTCCGCGACCGTGTTGTTGTACTCCTACATAGCCGACTGCATACTCTGCTCTCACCAACGCAATGTAAGGAGACCCTTGTCAGGCTAGGCTCGTACCGTCAGCCAAGGCTACAACAAATGTATGTGCGTCCTACCTCATGAGAATGCTGTGTTCTGAGTGCAAGGTAGGTTACTCGTACTGACCTCCGAGCGACGTGTGCGCCCGCCTTCACCAACCCTTTCCCTCCGCGCGCCAGCCGTTGAACCGAGCGCGGGTGAAGCGGCCATCGCAGATCTCCTCCGGCTTTTCTCACAGGCCCAGCATCACGCCCGACCACACGCCGCTCACCATGCCTCACGTCAATCGTACACTCGTGGACTGATCGCGCGGGCTTCCACGCCGAGCTTTCTGTCGGCTGGCATTCCACGAGACCGTCGCGGCCGCATTGGAGGGCACGACGTAAAATTCATGATTCTGGGTGCGGGTGGATTGCCCGTGGCGATACCTCCCGGGGGAAGCGGAAACGTGCTGGTGGAGGATACGGATGCGGACGAGGAAGACGAGGGTGGAAACGAGGGGAACGAGACGCCACGCGTTGGCACGATGGACTATCATGACTGGAGAAGTGTCCCATCGGCGCGACTAGCACAACAGCACGCGAACACGGGAGGATGGGGGCTGGGAGCTGGGAACGAGGAAAAGGAGGACGACGACGATGACGACGAGACCATGAATTGGGATCAAGCTCAGGTAAAGTTTCTATTTTGTCTGTGGCGGTGGGCGGATAATTAATATGGTTCGAGGACAGGCGGCTGTGGAACGGATGATTGGAATGAAACCCGAGTCACCCACAGATATGCGTAGACGTGTAGGTTAAGTGTTACGTAATGCAAGATCATTTGACCTGCGACCACGTGATCGAATAAAATGACGTCATCGAAAGGACTAATCCCCTATTCGACGGGTGGAATATATATAGGGGACACCTCTCTCATCCTATCTCTTGCATTGTGCACAATGTCTGGTGCGTACTTCATCTCCTGGTCCACAATTTTTACTTATGTGAACAGAACACATGAAAGACACCACCCGCGTTGCTGCAGGTCTCAAGGCTGCCATCCACAACCCAAACGTCTCTGAGGAGGCAAAAGAGCACGCCAGGGAGAAACTAAAGGAGATGGGCCAAGACGTGGAGTCCGCTCAGGAGCCCCAAGCTGGTCAGGGTACCGAAGAATCCACGCGGGTGCTCGCAGGTTACAAGGCCACTCTGAGCAGTATGTTTCCCCTCCACTCCCATCCCACTCGTATTTATTTTAATACAGACCCGTACACCTCACAAGAGGCCAAGGCGCACGCAGAAGAGGTCCTCCAGGCAGCCGGTATTCACGAGAGACATCCTGATCACAGCGACGTAGAGCACCAGACCCGCGTGCTCGCAGGTTACAAAGCTTCCCTGCATAGTACGTCGTCGACCCTCGCTACTATCCCGCCATTTCTGACCTTGTCCTTGGTAGACCCCCGCGTGTCCGAAGAAGCCAAGCAGCATGCACGAGAGTATATAAAGGAGCACGACATCGAAACTTGAACGGGTTTCCTTTAGCGTCTTGGACGCATCCCACCATGTATCGTTGTCGATACTGCGTTTCTGGTATTCGGTAGAATTAAGTCAATTTCACGGGGTATCCATCTCGAGTACATTATCGTCTACTTGGTGACCTCTTCTAATCTATTTAAAACTTTCTCCACTCTGTCCTCGAGGCTGCTCACATTGCCAGCAACAGTCTTGCGATTTCCTTCTAAGCTGGCCTCCACATCCGCAACCGCACCACCGAGTGCCTCGAGTGCCTCCCTCGTCCGTCTCTGCTCTTCCTCCAGAGACGTGATCGTGCTTTGGAATTCGGCGGCAGATCCGTGCAGGGCCGAAAGCGTCCTCAACCGTGTGAGAATGTGAGGGATATGAGGTAAAGATGGCGCGAGGCGCGAGAGCAAGGGGAGGACAGCATCCTGAGCAGGAGTAAGCACGGTCAACGTACCAGTACTCCCGTTCACCTGTCCACCAGCTTGTTGGCGCTTTTGTGTTTGACTGGCAGACACGCGTTCCAAGTCCGAGAGGAGCAGCTTGAGTCGCCTAGAGACGGAATCGATGTGTCGCGGCTGGGTAAGCAGCGTGAGCTGGTTATTGAGCCGCATGAGCATCGGTAAAAGTGGAGGCGTGAGGGGCGAGGCCTAATAGAAACGACGCAGTCAGCCCCGGGACAGTCAGACATCGATCGCCCACATCTCTCTCCTCACCTCGTCCAACGTCGCGCTCACAGACCCCACCAACTTTTCAAGCTCCCCAACCCGCTCGTCCATCTCCACGATGCTCCTCGCTTCTGGGACGTCCCCGCTACCCTTGACCGTCCCACCCTTGACCTTTTCGTGATCCTCCTCATATTCACCTTCGCTGTCCCTGGCTTCATCCTCCCCAACGACGACACCGACCAACCTCCCTCTCCCCTCCCTCCCCCTCCTCACCCTCTCCAACCGCCTCCGCACATCGACCAATCCCCGGATCATCTCCCCCGGATCGACGCCCTCCCCGTCCTTTTCGCGCGCTTGCAGCGCCGGGTTAGACGGGTCCTCGAGCTCGGCTTCGAGCGCTGCGAGTTCGGCTTGGAGAGCGCGTAGACGCGCGGGGAGCGGGAGTGAACGGGTGGGCGAGTGGGAGGACGAGCGGGAACGACTAGACGAGGGTGAGGGTGGGTACGCGTAACGCGTACGCTGGCGACCTGTGCGCGATATATATATATATGAGTGCCGAGTCCAAATGGATGGACGGGATATGGAACCCAGAGAAGGAAGAGGAGGGAGTGGACGTACGGGCGCGCTCAGCTTTCCGAAAACGTTTGCTGGCTTCTTCAGGGTTGATCAGGTTGCTGACGTCGAGCTCTTCGCGGCTCGTCGCTGCACCATCGGCAGCTGCCCTCGCCCGGGTACGTGCGATAGAGGGTTCGTCAGAGTCAGAGTCCCCACCCTGGTTACGAGAAATCAGCAGCGCGTTGATGCTGGGGAATGGGGAAACGCACGTCGTCGTGAGACGATGGAAAGACGTCTTCTGTTTCGTAGACGTCCGGTGCAGTGTCCTTGATGGAACAAGATCAGTCACGGACTGGTACGAAAGTGTGGTACGAACGATATCGGGGAGGTTGGCGTACTTGTTCGCGCTCATGATCGGTCAGGTCAATGAGACAGTTTACGATTTATTATAAATTTGGTTGTGCTCCAGGCAAAATGAATTTTGGACGAAGAGCAGCAAAAAAAGCGTCACCTGAGCGATTCGAACACTCGCGGTCAAAGACCAACCGCTTTGCTGGGTAGCAGGCGATCCCGTTAACCACTCCGGCAAAGTGACCCATGCGTGCCAAACGAGCGATGTAAATGACAATCTCATCCTGACATCTCAGTACTAGAGTTGCAAACCAGAGAGTAGTTGCAAAACTCGAGTTTCACCACAACACGACTGTATATGTGCTAATGTTATACTTGGAGGAGTTTGATAGTATGCTATACGTGAGGTTAGTATGTTGGGTATGTCAACACTCCGTGACCGGAACCCTAGACAACGAGATAATACAACCTCCACAACCACCCAAACCGGCCCTGTAGGTTCTGTTTCATCTCTTCTTCATCAAGTTCGTCATCGGCATCTTCTACATGCTCGTCCTTATACAAGTCTATGCTATAAATGTCAACGATGTCAAATGTGTTCGTGCGTGTTGTTGCGTGACCACGGGAGTCGGTGGGGATGAGAGGTGTCAGTTCGTCAGACCCCAAGGGAAGATCACCTGGAGCCACTGCCACTGGTTTGGTAGCGGAGATATTCTTGGCGAGTACCCAGGCAGTGTACATACTGATCATGATAGGTATCTCGATGTAAAACGAAATGAAGTTGACAGCGGAAAACTTTGGGAAAATGGAGGACCAGCCTTGGACTGTGGAAATGGAGTTAGACCGGATCATGTAACGCGAGACGACTTACTGAGGATCAACGTTGAAACAGTGATGATCTACAACGGATTGAGTGTGTGTCAGAGGCCGAAAGTGGTGCAACGTACGACGAAATAAGGACCCCAAGGCCATGTCCAGCCAACGTAAAACTTTAATTCGTCCACGGAACGGTTCTGGGCAATCCAGGCTTTTCTGAATCTCCAGCTAGCGAGTCCAATGGATAGCCATGCGATCTACAAGGGGTGAGAATGGGTACGATGGAGGAGGGTTGAACTTACTTGGTTAGAGACACCGACGATGTTCTGTAGCCATCCCCAAAGCCGACCGCTGCCAATGAAGCTACTTGCAAAGCACAAGACACTGATACTACTAGTGGCTAGCAAAGCAAATATGGGAACACCGGCGGATGTAGTCTTTGAGAAAATGGCAGGGGCTTGTCTACGAGGAGAGACGACAGAGAGGCCGTAAAGAACGCGGGTACCGGCAAAGAGAGCATGATTGCCGGCAGAAAAGACGGAGGTGAGAATGACGGTATTCATGAAAGAGGCGGCAACGGCTGATGGGGATCAGGGCCAAGGCCGCAAGTGTGGGGAGGGGACGTACTTGAACCGGCCAACTTGAATACGATGGTGAATGGGGATGTGGTGGTGGACTCGTTTGAGAGGTTTGGGTAATTCCACGGGACTGTCGAAAGTATGAGCAGAGGACGGAAAGCGGGTGTATGTCGCACGCACCGTTGAGACCGATGAGCAAAATGCTGATGATATAAAACAAGAGGATTCTAGAGGGGGTGTAAAGACGAGGGGAAGGGTGAGTTGCTAGTCTTACCGCCAGAAAACGAGTTTGACGACTTTAGGCATGTTTCTAGAGGGGTTCTTTGTTTCGCCGGCGGTGATGCCGAGGCTTTCGGTTCCGCCAACTGCAGAGGGATGAGTGAGGGCGATAGAGTGGAGGTGAAAGGACATGCATGCAAAGCTGGCGGTGACAAATACATTTGCAAAGCCAGAGAAACCATTGACAAAGGGTGCGCCGGGGATGGTCCAGTAGTGAGCGCCGATGTAAGTATGGTGAGCGTTTACGCCGACGTTGACCAATATGCCGATGATGATAAAGAGGACGATGGTGACGACCTTGAGAAACGCGAGCCAGTATTCTGAGGAGAGGTGAGAGATGTAGGGGATGAGGGCAAGGGAGGTACCTAGTTCGCCGTAAGCGCCCACGTGGAGTGCGTTGATGGATACGAGGATGACCCAGGCGAGGAGACTGATGACCCAGGGGTGCCAAGGGGTCCAGAACTGGAGGACGAGCTGGGCGGCTGTGAGATCAGATGCGACGGAGACGGCGTCGTTGAACCAGTAGTTCCAAGAGAGGGCGAAGCCGTATGAAGGGGAGAAGAAGCGGGAGGTGTACTCGTTGAACGACCCTAGGGGGTGTGAGCAAAGAAGGAGGGGAGAGATGAAGCGGTACCTGCGACGGGGTACTGTGTGGCCATTTCGCCGAGGAGGAGGAGGGTGATGTAGACGACGGACCCGATGATAGCGTAGCAGATGAGCATGCTGGCGGGACCACCCTCTGAGAGAGACTTGCCAGTGCCGAGGAAGAGACCGGTCCCGATGGTGCCAGCGACGGCGATCATCTGCACCTGTCGCGCGGACAGCCCGCGACGGAGACCTGTGGATTCAGCCATCGTCGTCGTCGTCGTCGTCGTCGTCGAGAATGTAAGCCTCGAGAATTACACCATCTGCGCCAATATTGCCCCATTGGATCACCTCGGACTTTGCTCTGCTCGGCCATGTCCGCGCTGGTCGACTTTGTGTCGGCGACGCCCCCGCCGTTGACGCTGCATCTGCTTCCCCTCGCGCCGCTCATCCACAACGTCCGACACATCGCCGACGTGCTCACCTGGTCCGCCCCGTGGGAAGAGTCCGCGCTCGTCCTCGCCCTCTGGTGGTCCCTCTGTCTCTTCGCCGACCTCACCCTCAAGTACGTCCCATTTCTCATCCCCTCCCCTGCTCACCCCTCCCCAGATTCTTCCTCCCCTTTGCCGTCCTCTTCGTATTCGCCCTCCACCACTGGTCGTCCCCCGCTCAGCCCGCACCGCCCCCGCTCGCGACAGAATCCACCGTACATGACCTCGTCGACGACCTCGCCGCTATACATGCCCTCCTCCCCGACCACTCCGTCCCGCCCCCGTCCCTGACACTCCTCCGCATCGCCGCCTTTCTCTACCTCCCCTACCTCGTCCTCACCTACTTCGTCCCCCTCCGCATCTGCATCGCCATCTCCGGCACACTCATCCTCATACACCGCGCCCGCTGGGCTCGCAACGCACGTGCCGCCCTCGCACGCAGTGCACACCTCCGCTGGGCATTCTACCACACATACGCCCTCTTCTCTGGCATTCCCCTCTCCGCGACACCGACGCCTTCTCCCCCACCCGAATACGCTTCCCGCCCCGCTTCCGGCGCCACAGAGTACACCAGCGCACCATCCAATCCCGACGACGAGGACCCCTCTGCACCACGCCCGTCCCCACCCCTTCGCTTCCTCTTCACCGTCTACGAGAACCAGCGCTGGTGGGTCGGCCTCGACTGGACAGCCGCACTCCTCCCCGGTGAGCGCCCATCTTGGTGCAGCGCCTCACAAGTGCCTCTCCCTCCCCCTTCCACCTTTTCCCTCCCGTCCCCCACCACCTCCTTTGTCCCCGTCGGGAAACATGGCAGAGCAAAGCGCATGGCCAGATGGACCTGGGAAGAACCAGAATGGCGGGTCATTGTTAGAAAGGAAGGCCACGATGGCCTATGGAGAATCGAAAAAACGCCACCAAAGGACAAGGAGACACCCGATGACACCGGCACTGCCGCTCGCATGTTGCGTGCCGCAAGAGGAAGAGATCCTTCTGGAAGCGGTTCCAGCGAGTCCCCAGAACGAGACAAGAAATCCCCTTCCGATCAGCACGTCCCCGATCCATCCATCATTCCAGCCCACGAAGATGACATCGTGACAGACCCCGAGGGCTGGGTTTATGGCGATAACAAGTGGGAGGCTGCAAGCTGCAAGGGCGGCATGGGCAAGTACACAAGGTATCGTCGCTGGACTCGAATCGCGGTCCTCACAGAAACCGTCGAGCTCGTCGGTCCCGGCGAGTTTGGTGTCATGCGGGACTCGGGCGCATTCAGCATATCTAGCACCGGAAACACCGCTTCCATGGTCACTGCTGGCCTCGCATCTCCTACCGCATCCAGCCTCTCGGACTGGGAGAGCACTGGCTCTGCAGCCGAGCATTCGAAAGATCAGAAGGAATCTACCGGCGCGAGGGGTATGCTCAGACAACGATTAAAGGCTGTCATGGATGGATCTGGTCACTAATGTTTGTTTCGTGTTGTATTATTACTATCGTCTGCCTTCGTTTTGTACCTAGGAATGTCTAATCTTGTGGTTCTCATGTTTGCCTCCACACTTTGACAGTCCCATCAGCACTTGCAGTAATCATCTCCTCGGCCTCGCTTGGATGGTGTTCTGTCCAAGTGATCACCTTGTTGTGCACCTTGGGTGGAGGATTCGGCTGCAGAACTGCCCCCTAGGCATGATATCAGTTCCCTGATCCAACGCTAGCACAACATTACCTACGTCGACCAAGTCCCAAGCCCACACCTGTCCATTTTCGTCACCGCACACGACGCTCGCTTCTTCGTGCCCAAAACAGGCGCGACACCGATAGGACGTGTGCGCATGCCCCGTAAACGCGTTCAAGAGCTTCCCCGTCGTCGCGTCAAACAGCCTCACGTGCGAGTCGAGGGTAGCAACCAGGAGCGTCGTCGCATCTGCAGATGGAACGACCGAGGTAACAGGTTCTGTGTATAATCAAAAGCGTGAACGTGCAGCATGAGGGAGAGGGAAAAGGGGGGGAACGCACGTCCGACAAAGTCTGCGCGGAGTTCGCCTTTGCGGAGGTCATACGTGCGGACGTAGCCGTCCACGGAACCGGCGATGATGCTCGTCGCGTCGACGTGGAGGGCCTGCACCGCATCCCGGGCTTCTTCGAGCACTTGAATCGGCGCACGGGACTGGGATCTAGAGACGCACGCGCATTGAGGAACGAGGGGGAGGGGAGAAACGCGGGCGTCACGTACCGTATGTCCCATAGCCTGACCGTCGCATCGTACGAGCCTGTTCGACGGAACGGGGGAAAGCGTGATCAAGAGTGAGTAAGAGAGACTGCCCCCATGTTTATCGGTCGTGACTCGGGGCCTCACCGCTCGCTAACACGCTCGCGTCCGCGTTGAACTCGACGGTGTGCACTTTGCCCATGTGACCCGCCAATCGACGGTTCGTCACTCCCGTCGCGACGTCCCAGACGAAGACGGACCTGTCTCCGCCCGACGACGCAAACATGGCATTGTCATGGCTCCTGGACGTACAGCAACGGATGGTCGTCAGCCCAACGCCCAACATCGACGATGGTGGGGCATACGTACACGGATATGGAGAGGACCTCGTATCCGTGCGCCTCGAACGATTTGATCTGTGCGCCCGAGTCGGGGTTCCAGAGGCGGATGGTGCGGTCTTGGCCACCGCTGAGGATGTATTTGGCACTCCCTTTGGCGTAGCGGACGACGTGCACTGGGCCGCGATGGCTGCTGAGAGTCGTGTGCAGTTTGCGGGCGAGTGTGTGTGGGCCTCGTGAAGGTGCCATGGTGATGACAGATGAGAAATTCAAAGTACATAAGTTACAACATTACGGTAAACACGACTAACATCATAAGTATCATATATCATACACGACGAAGCGCATCAAGCATCACGGATCCATGTTAAGTTAAGCTGTCGGGCAAACGAACGTGGATATCAGTGGAGGACATCGCCCTCATGCGCGGGCCTGAATCAACCTCTCCGCAAGGTCCTGTGCAATCTTCGAATTCAACTTGCAGCGTTTCGTCAGAAGTTTCAACAGCTCCTTCTTCTTCAAGTCCTTCTTTGGGGGAGCGAACAACCCGAACAACCGCAAGAACTCGATGAACCACGAATCGGCCGGCATGATGTACTTTCCCTGCCCATTGTATCCACGCAACATCCGATCGATGTTCGCCCTCGATTCTGGGTACTTGCTGTGCGTCGACAGCCCAGTGACGCACGCGTGTCCCGCGGATCTGATACCATACTTTTCCAGACTGGGAACGTTGCGCGTCCACCACCCCTCCATGTCTAATTCCCGTTCGAGGTGGGTGATCACGAGCGCGATGGGTACCTTTGACCGACAAAGCACCTCGTGAAACAGCCTGTAGTTGCTCTGCGTCGTCGCTGTGACGCGGTTCCCGCGCATGCAAAAGAGAAGGAGGTCGAGGCCGCCTTGCTGGGCGAGCTGCTGGATGAGCGCGAGGGCGCCTTCGATGGCAGCCATGTACCCGACTACGCCCATCTCTGGCTGCTCTAGCCCGGCAGTGTCCCATATGTGGAAGGTCCTGCCGCCGACAGCGAAGCTGTAACGTCGGGAGGACAGGGTACGTCCCTCGGCGTCTGGGGAGATGCTCGCGACCTGCCGACCCGCAATCAGGTTGATCACGGAGCTCTTGCCGACACCTGTCTCTCCGAATAAGACGATGTTGACCGAAGCCATGAGGGAATCTGGAGGGGGGGACAGATTGGGATCAAGATCCAAATATCTGTCGTTGAGATCCGTACCAGTCACGGAGGTTGGGTTGATGGTTGAAGAGAGAGAGAGAAGATGAGATTAGAGTTGGAACAGGGGGGGATAAATACCTTGCGGAAACGTGCTGTATGAAGCGGTGGGATAGCGATGAATTATGATGGACGGAGCAGTGTGCACGCGTCCACCGCACGTCACGGTGGAAACGATGGATCTCGAGGCTTTAGGGATGGTGATGCGTCCAAGGAAACGTTTGTGTTTGCCATCACGCGAGGAAAACGCGTGGTCGAACAAGGTAAGGGTATATGGCTATATGGGTAGCCGGAGATAAATTGGAAAACTTACATCCACTCCTTGGCCGCACTCATGAGGCAGAGTGAGCTTGGCGGTCCGCGCGGGCCGACTTTCCCACTGGACTGTATCAGTCAGCTCTTGGATGATCTCCTACTCGTGCTGCAATGGCATCTAAACCACCAAAACGACACTTGTCTCCAGCTCCTTTGCCTCCACCAAAGCGCCAACATGGCCTGTATTCACAATCCACCGGGGGCGTCATCACGCCCTTCGACAATGCCCTGTATGATGAGCTCGTCCTCTTCATATTCTCATTCCTCAACTCGAGGGATTTGTGTGCCGTTCAGGCCGCCAACAAGAACTGTTCTAGACTGGCGTGTGACAACCAGGTACTTGCATATATATTGCCTTGCAGAGACGGATGTTGAACATCAGCGACGCAACACCTTTCTGCACTGTCGACAGCTCTGGAAAACACTCTTTGTCACAGACTTTGGCAAAGCCCGCCTTCGAGGTGGAAGGGGTTTTTACAACAGAATAGATGGCCGCTTGATAAAGGCACTCCCGACCCGTGCATCCCTTCCGGCAGACGACTCAGAGAATCTCAACTGGAAGTGGATGTACCGCATAAGCTCAAACTGGAGAAATGGTGGGCACTATCAAGGCCACTCTCTTACATTGGCTATCTCATCCATCCAACCAAGGTCGTTGCGCTGTAGATAGCTTGGGTGGTGCTCCATCCACACCCTCTTCCTCCCAAAGTCCTCCCTTGGTAACAGCGACGCCAAGATTCCACGTCCTGCTGGCCGGCGCTCTCACCATATCTGCTTCCTCAGATATGTCTCACCAACCCATGATCTTGCTCAGATCTCGTCCAAATACGGTCCATTCACTCAAGTGCAGATCTAGCACTACCACCGCTCCGGTGGGAATATCCACCATAGCAATCGACCAGTCTCGTCCGTCATCTAACATGTCCAAGCCCGATAGTCTTCTCCGTTTCGTGGCTTTCTTATCGACAGGGGAGTTCAGTATCTATGAGTACGACCCTTTATCGTTTTCCCCGTCTCCAAAGCTCGCCTATATCCCATTGCCCCGCCACCGGTCTCATGTCATGCACGCTGCATACCATCACCCATTACTCGTCACCTTATCTCACACGTTTACACTCATGGTATACGATCTCACTGGGGATACAATTACCCACACTCATTCACTCAGCTCATTCACGAGCCACCCACCCACCTCTTTGATCCTGTCCGCCATGCCCTCCTCGACATCATACAAGCTTATCTTGGCATATGCCATCCCAGTATACCCGGCACACTGGAGTGTCGGTGTCACCGAGCTCATCATCTCATCCTCCGGTTCCGTGACATCCACTGCTGCACTCTCTACGACCGGTCAAGCGCCGCTCTCGGCCAATTTCTCTATCACCAGGACACGCTCAGCACGTGCCTTTGACGTTCCTCAAGGTTGGATAGACGATGAGAAATTAAAGGTCATGCGCGCCCAGTGGGGACGCAAAGTGAAACAGGTTGCCGATACACAGACGGATGGGAAATGGGTCGTCCTCGCACCCGGCGACACTTCCGCATCACCCCCGTCGCACGACGAGGGCTCGTCGAGCGATGGGGACTCCGGCTCGTCCTCTTCGTCAACGTCCTATGTCTCTCCACCGAGTCATACATCGACGCAACTCCAGCTTTATCGGTTGTACATGCCATCGTTCCCTTCGACACACGCACCAAGGCTCAGTTTTGTCCGCACGCTCTATGGACCACTGGGACCTGTCTCTGCGCTTTCTTTGGCGGATGGCCGCTGTGTCAGTCTTGGTGTCAATGGGTCCATATGGGTCTGGGATCTGGAGGGTGGGGAAGGGACGGAGATTGCGGGGCCAGTCGTCGGGTCCAAGCACGCGAATGGACGGGGCACCGTCGTGTTCGATGAGCGGCGGATCGTGACCTCTGGTGTCAGAGGGATGGAAGAGCGTAGATTCGATGTTTAGGACCATCTCGTATTGTTAACTGTATGTATACAATCATGTACTACTAGTAGATCATTCGCACTCTAAGCCAGTGGTCCGCGGCTATGTCAAGTATGGCATCCGGATACGGAAGGTAGTAATCATAATTTACCACAAACGAGGGTCAACTCGGCTTGGCTCTTGGCCCTCATGAGGCCTCATGTCCGGGTCGCCTTCTGTTCGGTAAGTATCTCGTCTTCGAGAACACGAGAACGTGTCAGTCAGTGTCTCGATATGTCCTAATGGACGGCTATGAGCCATCCTGGTGGACCATTTGGGACCCTTCACTCGTCGGAGCCAAATACCCGCGATCACAGCGAAGGCACTGGCAATGACTCCACGCCGCAGCTGGACCGCATTGGCGCCAACGCAGCCAAGAAAACTCAGTATACGCTCGGGGAGAACTCCAACGCATCCGAGTTCCGGCAGAAGACGTATGTGAACCGAGGTTAGTGGAGTCATTCTGATTCACGCCGCATGATGATGGCAATGACATGCTGTAGCCTGTAGCTCGGTGATGAGCCAAGCCCAACCGGTAGGATGACCCGTCCGAGCGGGTAGCACGGCTGTGAGTTCCCTTATAAAGTGTTGGACAGAAGTTGACCCCCACAATTGAACGTACCCCACAATCATACCAGTAAGCCTCTCCGGAACGCCCTTGAAATTACAGGATTGTTAGACCTCTGAGCCTCGTTTCTAGTATCTTTCGTCATGCCAGACACTGCACGCATGGAAACACCTGCACGGGTACTCGACAAGATCGATAAATTCAATAACCTTCCTCCGCCCGAGGTTCAGACTGACATTGTCGACTCAATGTCTCCACCCCACGCAGCCGAGTACATCTCGGCTCAACACGCACTCGCTCAAGATTGCGTCACACTCCAACTCATCGACGAAGACATTGAAGAATGTCGGATGCGCATCGCGCGTGCACACGCGCAGATGCGTCTCCTAGAACGTCAACGCGACGCTGTTCAACGTCGCTTGTCCATCCATCGTGCACGGCTCAGTCATGTGCGCGCCGTACCTGACCAAGTACTCCAAGAGATCTTTCAACACTGCCTACCGGAGGATCCCTACGTCGTGCCAGACACGCGTTTCGCACCGCTGGTCCTCACGCACGTGTGTCGCCGGTGGCGAACCGTCGCACAGGGTACTTCTGAGCTATGGTCGTCCATCGCGCTACAGGATCGTGGCGTGTGGAACTGCGAGCTCGAAGTCCAGATGGTGAAGCAGTGGCTTGATCGATCCCGCATGCGTCCTATGCGCATGAGCATCACATGTCCTCCGCACACCGATTTCGGGCTGAACAGGAACGCGTCGTGTTCTGACATTTTCCAGCTCGCGATTGCGCACAGCGCTCATCTGAGAGACTTGTGCTTGAACGTTAATAGGACGTATTTGCACCATTTCATGGATCGTGCAAACTTATCAGCGCTGCAGTCCATCGTCATCTTGCTTCATTCCGTCCATCGTGTCGACCAACCCCTGGAACCAAACACACCTGCATTTTTTTCTGCCCCCAATCTCAGGCGCATCGCGTTCAAAGGAGACGAGACATCGATCAACCTCATTCCCCGCACCATCTTTTCGCAAATAACGCACCTCTCCTTTGACTGTAACATGACCCTCGACCTCGCGCTCCTGTTCCAAGACTTTCCAAGTCTCCAGCACCTCACACTCACACTCACACTCTCGCGCCATGCCCTTCGTTTCCGGCCCCCGAGTGATCACAGGATCGTCGTGCCATCCCTCCTCTACTTGGACGTCCATCTCGACAGGGACATGCTCGACTTTGGAGACCCTGAGAGGCTGGAGACGGTACTCGATCAACTCGAGTTGCCAGCGTTACAAGCACTGTCCATCGCTGCACCGCTGAGACCGCGATATCACGGACGGACCGGACGCACAGAGGCCAGTTGGGAGAATCACACGGCATGGGTGCGTAGTTCGAGCGTGACGTCTCTCTTGTCACGTTCTCGATACGCTCGACCGCGGTTCGAGTGTCGGGACCTCGTGTGTCCCCTGCAGACCGAGGTGAGGGTACGAGAAAATTGACAGGGGGTGGGGGAGTTCAAATTCTGCCGTCATTTTACCTATGATTCTTGTCATCAATCGCCGGGGATGGACTCGGCATGACGGGCGGCTGATCGTTTCAGCGAGTGAATGATGTATTCGCTCTTTTGCATATCGTTTTTACCACCCTCGGAAAGCATTGTGTGAGCATGCAGGCATGGGGTTTTGTTTATACCTGACTGTGCAGAAGCGCTCCCATCTGTAACCTTCAGGTCTATGGACATGTGGGTGAAGTTGTAGGAACTTGGTGGTATTAGTACAGCCTGCCTGTCACAGGTCGTGTCCAGGTTACTTATGTATCATAGCATACCATGCTACTCGCATGGAGTTGGTTAGCTCTCGAACAGCCAAAACTCGCGGTCTGGAAAGCTTTCTCTGAATTTTGATCCTGATGTAAACTCGCATAGGAACGAAGGACGGTGAGTCGTGTTGACATTCTACTAAATTAATAGTGTACAATCAATCCACAAGAGGGAATGTCGTTCGCTCGCTCGACAGCGGGAGGTGATGTGATAAACGATATGCTGAGGGATATGTACGCGATTTATTTCTGCGAGCCGATCAGACCAAGCATCAACAAGCGTCTGCTGACAGGATTGGAGCCTGCTGGCAACACCTCAGCGCTATCCAGCCACCAATTTAGGTGAGCTCTCATGGCATCCGCTGAAGGACTATCAGACTCCGGTATCCTGTATCATGGTTCAAAAATCGGAACATCATAGCCAAGGAGGAATACCGAGGACTCACATTCCACGCTCAAGCAGTGCCTCCTCGAGGTCGGGGATCGTCAAATGCCGGCCATAACCTTCACGTCGCAACCTTTCATCATCCAGGGCGATGGCATTCAGATGCCTACGTATCCGCCATACATTGAGGGGAGAAGGGCCCCAAGCTGGTAGCCCAAGAATGCTGTACGGAGATAAGCGGTCGAGGTAAAGAGACAGACGATATGGCATCATACCTGCATGCTGCACCTGGATTGCCCATGTTCTTTACTGGGACGAAGCCGGACTGCTTACCCTCTTTACAAATGGCTTCAAATACGCCACGGTTGGTGGAGAGCGCGGACAGTTGTTGGTTGCGCGTTCTAGACACGATACGGTCTCGTTGACCCGGCAACACACAGGTAGAAGGGAGCATGCGGGGAGCATAGAGTGCGACAAAGGGAATTAGCTCCTCTGCCACAAGGACGATCACCAAGAATGGTACGAGTCTAGAAATAAGATAAGTCACAAACACAATCCATCACGAAAAGGCTGACTTGAGGACATCTCGTCTGTACGTTTCGATGAAACGTTGTTCTGCCCGAGAAGGTAAAGCACCACCAGATTTTGCACGGGCAGTAATTGCAGCCACCTGTTTTCTGTGGGTATTTATTGACTTGAGACCCCTAAAGTAAAATTTCTGCCGACGAGCGAGTGTTAACCAAGACCTCGAGGAAAGACTGACGACACACCAAGAGTTGGAACGCCTGATGGGCGAACCGCTTGAAGGGTTTAGCGTCTTTGGGTGGTGGCTCCAGCACGCCACGTTCAGCTGCGGAAGTGATGTCCTGTTTCGCGAGAGCTAACGCGCTGAGCGATGATTCGATAGGTTTAGGAGGCTTGATGTGACGGGGAGGACGGTAATAAGAGGGCGAGGACGAGTCTTGCGAGAGTCGTCGAGATGGTATCGAGTCTGACCGGAGTGTGGTGGGCTTTACAGGGCCAGGTTTCAGCTCTATCTTCTTGTTACCCCGAGGTGGGTTTGGGGGAGGAACAGTGTGATCGGTCGTCTGAGCGGTAGCAGACTTGGGAGTTACGGTTGATGCAAACCGGAAATAAATGACTTGATAGCCCAACCTATACCTGGGTAAGTAGAGGGCCCCAGGCTTGGGTGAGCGCATGCTTGAGGAAATGAACTTGGATCTGATGCGTGACTGAGC
>JBBPND010000024.1:0-49041 GCA_038090655.1 Gastroboletus turbinatus
ACAAACATCCACTTGTCTCCAACTCGCTGCATTCGACCCCCACCTCCTCCCCCCATCTCCCCCGCGTTCACCATCGAATCGTGCAACTCGCTCGGTTCGTCCAAATGATCCTGCGCCATCGGCTGATCATTACCCCCTGGGCTGTCCGGCTCGACGTCTCCATTCAGGACTATAGCACAGGAGGGCTCGGATTGCTCCGTCATATTCGCGTACCCACCTCCATCTCGGTAGTTGCCGTGACCTCCTCGCCCGCCCGCGTAGTTTCCTCTGCCCCTCCCACCCCGCCACCCGCCGCCGCGCCGTGAACCGTGTTCTTCCCGGTTTCCTTGTTGTGCGCCGTTGAATCCGCCATTGGCAACCCCAGCAACGGCCATGCTTTTAGCCATCACAAAACGCATGAGTTCCTCCTGTGACGGCGGATAGCCGTAAGTCGTTCGCCACAGGTTTCCCAGCGCTTCCCACGATGAGGGAGCAGTAGCATCAAACGTGCTGATATCAAATTCGTCAATACCAGGCTGCTGCTGTGATGCGGAGCTCGGGGTACGAGTTTCAGTACTCTGCGCAGATATACTTGCAGCTACCGACGGCAACTGATCAGTTACAGGTGTATGATAATCTGGCGGGACCCCAGGGGTAGGATCTACAGACGAGTCCATCGGAGCTAGTGCCTGCGTGTCTTCGACCGACATTGATCTGGAGGGTGAATTGGATGATGCCCTGATATCCCGTCCAAACTCGTCTTTGCCATGCGAGCTGGTAGGTGGTGTAGGTATTTCAGGCTGATGATGCGGGTCGCTGTCGTTTAAAGGACGGCGGGGAGGACTGTATGGCCGCACGTTTCGTTGTTCTTCTTGTCTACGCGGGCTGCGCGAGCGGCTGTGTCTTGGACGCGAAGGTTGGTCCCAGTCCCGGTCGCGATGTCTGAAGCGATCATGGTTGTGGTGATCATCCCACCGGCCGCGACCACGATAGCCACCGCGACCACCACCACGCGGGTGTCGCTCGTCACGGAAATCGCGTTGATCTCGCACACGATCTGGGTAGCCGTTACGAGTGTACCGTGTATCCCCTAGAGTGTCAAAACGTGAAACTCCTGTTTGGGGGGGCCGCGAAGAGAAATGCAATGGTTCTGGTGCTGTATTCACGGGTGGAGAAGGATTTCCGTTGGTTGGTGGGGGTGTCTGTCCTGGAGGGGGTGTCGGGGAATTGTTGGCGAGTTTGGCAGTAAGGGCTAGCTGTTGCAGGAGTGCCAATTGAGTCTGCTCAAGTTGCGGGTCAGTGTTTGGTGGTGTTTGGCTAAAGTATTCCGTAGTGAGCCTTGGCAATTGGATGCGAGGCAAGTAGACGCAAGTCGCGTACCTTTGGGGTTGGCCTTGGCCCGTGATTTGAGCTGCTTGGCCCAGCAAAGCAAGCAAGGTTGCTTGCACATCGGGAACCGGGGGAGTGGGAGTGTAAGGAGTCGGCTGAGACGTCGTGTGCATCGCCAGCGCTTCGGTGGTTGCGCGTGGATCGACGGACGGTGTCGGATTTACAGCGTTCTCTGACGGAAAAGTAAACGAAATAGTGTTTCAGTTGTTACTCTCATTTCATTGGAGGCAAGAGCGCCAGCAAAAATAGCTAGAATTACACAAGCGGAAGAAATACTTAGCGGCCACATGTTTGGGTTCTGATAAGCACCTTTTCGTACGTCCGACAAGATATCCCTCAGTCGCGTAAGCACCGCTGAAGGAAAAGTATTCGATTTGACCCATATGTCACGAACTTTCTTCGCCTTTTCCTGTGGTCAGAGTCAAGTAAGAATGTTGTACTTTGTTAACTACCCCTTGATTATGGGGATGGCAGAGGTCATGTGATAGAACGCGCTACGGGCTAGACGCGACCGAAGGGGCAAGGTTCCACGGACAGCCAATTGCGGCGAAAACGTAAACCACTCGCGCGTAGCCAGTTACCGAGCGCAGAAAATTATCTTCATGGAAGAGCATGCTCTAATAACTAACCTTTGCTTCTGAATTATCCAGCGAGACCATATCTTGGAAGAGTCCGTCCAAGACGCCTTCAATCTTGAGGAGAAACGTCGCAGCATTACCCTTTGCCAAGTTAATATCACCCGTTACGCCACGTTTGTTCACCAGACTCCTGGCAGCACGAGCCAAAGCATCAAAGGCATACAAGCTGGACACTTTGGCGGAACTCGGCAACGACTTGTGGGTTCGATAGAGAATTGCGACGAGTTTCGTGTCATCCTAAAATACCGTCCGTCAACTTCTGTCAACGCTGTAAATCCGCTGCACACGCACCTCGAGCGATTTCATGGCGATCTCCGTCAACCTATTCATTTTTGAGGCAGACAGCCGTTTTGTGCTCACGACCTCCTTAAGGGTATTTTCGAAATCCTGAAACCTTGACAGTTAGACACGACGAGGACAGATGTCTTACACACACCTCAAGAGCAGCCATGTTCAGTGCCCACGCATGAGCCTACCTAGCAAAGATTGTGGGTTCAAATGGTGGAAGATGACCGAGTCGGGAGGTCGGTGGCGCAAACCGTACTTATATTTACTTGTGTTGTGGCGCTGAGCGTTTCGTCGGTGGCTGAGCCGGTTGAATCACTACAGCTCGATGTCGACCCGGGCGAAGGCGACCTTGGCTGCTTCATGTGCGATCTCTGCCTTCATCATATGGGGCGTTCACTACCAGCAAACGAAAGAGCGCGATGTATGTATCATATTGTCTCTACTGTGAATACGTCTTCTCATGGTGCATAGGACATGTTCCAGGGGGTATTGCGCGATGACGAACGCAGAAGAGAAAAGATGCGGCAACGGCAGCAAGACTTTGAAGAGTCGCAACGCAAGCGGGAAATATACGAACGCACGCAGACTGTTCTCTCTGACGAACGGAGTTGATACCAGTGCGGTGGGGCTAAGGGAGAAAGGCAAGGTCAGTCATCATATACCTCGCACCTGGATCGGACAGGCTTAAGTTAACACTGATGTCGTAGGTGTAGTATAAAAATGCCTCATCTTCGAATCATCCACCCCACAACACCTGACATGGTGGATGCCGGCATAGCTAGCGCTTTCGATAGACCACAACCAGGGTACTTAGCTTTTCAGCAGTCAGATTACACGCCGTAATCTGCCTATGATAGTGCGTGACAACGTATTTCGAGTTCGTTATGTAGCTCATGTCGACAGTGGGGCTGGCGATTTTCTGACTGTGATATCAAACTACAATCCTCTCTCATCTTATGACAAGGATTGTCGAGTCCATTACCATCTCTCTCCACAAGAAAACGAGCTAATGAAGGGAGAGGGGTTTGCCAACTAGGATCGTAATGTGGTTGTGATCACGTAATGATCATCAGCCAATTGGAGTCCGACATTTTTTTTGCGGGTACCGCTTGGGTGACTTAACCGGTGACCTTTCGACTTGTCTATGTCGTGGTCGTTCTCGGTGGGTGGGCGGTGACTAGAAGTCAGTGGTTGGTAGATTTGGGTGATACACGGTGTGTTTACCTTTCCGTAGGAGAAAATACGCATCTCATTCCAGTCAGAAGGTGGAAGCGATGCATTCAGCCCTCCTCATTGATGAGATCCTCCAGCTCATATTCGAGGTCATCTTGAACGATGGCAAACCATCGCTATGTTGTGCTGCAAGGTGTTGTCAAGCCTGGAAGGACCCTGCCCTAGACCGCATATGGAGACAGCTTCCATCAGCCGTACCGCTACTGTCTCTTTTGCCAGGGTTTTCGATGCAGAGTGGTGACATTGTACGTCTCTCTCGCTCCACAGGGACAGTAGTCACTGACCTATTTGTAGCGGCTTGACCCGACTACACAAGACGTGACATTTACAGCCTTTCACTCGTATGCTGTTCGCGTCAAACACATCGTACACTGCCATCGCGTGCTCGCGGACCTGACAAGCATTCCTATGCACCTGTTTCACCAACTGAGTAACCTCGAGTCTGCTCGCATAGACAGTAGAGCCACTGGGGAAGTCGCCTTGCGTATGAGCCTGGCTCCTCGGCTTCGGGCTCTCGTGCTGCAGGTTGGTTACACCAAATCCAACACGACCTCGATGACCGTGCATGGTATGATGTCACTTTTGAAAGGGTGCTCCTCATTGGAGCAACTGTATGTTAGGGGATATTCATCAACATGCCTTCACATGTCTCTCAGCAGGATCACAACTTTGCGCTCGTTATCACTGCACGTGTCATCCCTGACAGGACAGTCCTTCATGACAGTCTCTACCTTCCCTCTCTTGGTGAATTTCGACGTACACGCAGACCGCTTATCATATGACGATTTGTCGACCGCATTCGCTTGCACCTCTGACGCCTCTTTCTTCCCTGCACTGGAGAAACTGAAGATTCGTGCTCAGCCGGCGCTCGTAGCGTTGGTACTTCAAAAACTGCCCCGGAATAAGCTTCGTTCGCTCCACATGGATGCTACAGGTCCTGGCCCATCATCAACATTCGATGGCCTGTTCAACGCCATGACAACCTTGCTGTTACATGAATTCACTCTTGAACATACAACCTCTGTTGACGAATCCGAGGATATACCCGCATACACTCCGGACAATTTTTTCAATCTAGACCACTTCCGACCGCTCTCGAAGTTACCCCTTAGATGTTTCATACTCGATTCTTCACTCCCACCCGACCTGTCGGATCCAGCTATCGAGGAGATGACCAAGTGGTGGCCACTCCTTGAGCGACTCGAACTAGGAAGCTGCACTGCCCTCGAGAACGTAGAGACGACTTGGAAGCCTAGGAACTCGCTGGCGAGCCTCTCTGTGTTGGCGACAGGGTGCAAGCGCCTCAAGAGTCTCGTCATCACTCTGGATGCGAATTCACTTCCGCTTCCAGATCAGGGTCCGTTCTCCCTTGGCTCTCATCCCCTTGTTTCACTGTCGATCAGTTCTCCTTCTCGACCTGACGTTCCATCACTTTCGGCGATGCTTTCGAGGCTGTTCCCGTCTTTGGTGGATGTGACGCCCGGGTTCGTCGGTGAACATGAAGATGCATGGACTGCCGTTCAGGCCACTGTTTCGAGTCATGTTCACGGAAGTTCATAGCGACGTGCAATTGGAAAGTAGACATAGATCATCACGACGGACTTAGATTACCTAGAGCTAGACTTAGACCGTTAGACATAGACCATATAGATTAGAACGTACTCCAGACTCGCACACATATACCATGCTTGTAGCTCGCAGCAATTTCGACGGGTTCGCCATGACTGTAGCTGGTTGATTGATGCACATGATTGATACTGGTTCGAAGACATGCTAGCATTGAGTCATACGCATACAACATATCAAGAAATCAGTCTAATCTACACGACGGGCGGCTTGGTGCCAGGGGCGAAGGTGTAAGTCAGACCGCACTTGCCACAGTACTGGCGATCTTTATGGAAAGCCATCTACAGACCGAGAG
Organism: Gastroboletus turbinatus; assembly: GCA_038090655.1. NCBI lineage: Eukaryota > Fungi > Basidiomycota > Agaricomycetes > Boletales > Boletaceae > Gastroboletus > Gastroboletus turbinatus. Next base: position 5,449 of record JBBPND010000024.1, read on the forward strand.
GAATTGAATGATCGTGAAACAAGAAATATCTCGGGAGCACGTACGAAGACACCCGCACCGCACTCGGCAGTGGGGCACTCACGACGAAGACGCTTGATCTTGCCGTCCGAGTCCACCTTGTAGTACTTGAGAATGGACATCTTGACCTTCTTGCGCTTGTGCTTGATCTTCTTGGGAGTCTAAATTGCCATTCGTATTTCAGTACCAGAATGAACGACGGGAACGACAAATGACTGACGTTGTAGGTCTTCTTCTTGCGCTTCTTGGCACCACCGCGAAGGCGGAGCACCAAGTGGAGGGTAGATTCTTTTTGGATGTTGTAGTCGTTGAGGGTGCGACCGTCTTCGAGCTGCTTGCCGGCAAAGATCAAACGCTGCTGATCGGGGGGAATCCTACACGACCATGAGATGAATGGATCAGTTGAAAGAATGATCAACGTACCCTTCCTTGTCTTGAATCTTGGTCTTGACATTGTCGATGGTGTCAGAGGACTCGACCTCGAGGGTGATGGTCTTGCCCGTAAGGCTGCATTCGTCGGTATGGTGACGACATCAGAAAACAGTGTGGACCTACGTCTTGACGAAAATCTGCATCTTTTCAGATGCCTTTGTCTGTCCAACGAACTAAACGGTGGAGTCGTCGACAAAAGCAAAGTAGTCAGGAGGAAAGTTATCGGCGTGGTGTGTCAAAACCTTAATCTTTTGTTGATGGTCCGTGCGTGGAAAAGTAGGATATGCATGACTAATACGTCCGTATGACCGAAAGGGATGCACGTCGCGTCGCGTCATAGTTTGGTCGCGTTCATTACAAGCCTCTCGGCTCAGAACTAGAAGAGCAACCTGATATCATGGATAGCGACGACGAGATGGTCATAGATGCTGCTATCCCTTTTGCATCCAAAGGGAAGGAGAAAGCTGTAGACATTATCGCGTCTTCCGACGGCGATACATTACCGTGGTATGTCCCTCGTTTGGCGCGTCTCGGGCTCACGTCTTCACGGGCTATCCTCTCAGGGTAGAAAAATACCGACCAGTCTCGCTCAGCGATGTCGTCTCTCATAAAGACATCACGACTACAAGTGAGCATCGTCTCCGGGTCACTTTTTACCAATGGCTCATGTTTGATTTGCAGTCGAGAGGTTTATCGAAAAGAACAGACTGCCACACTTGCTCTTCTATGGTCCACCAGGCACCGGAAAGACATCGACTATATTGGCTGTTGCAAGACGAATATATGGCAACGAGTATAAAAAGCAAATCCTCGAGGTGGGTGCGTCTTGAGCAGACTCCTCGCAACGCTCTGAGATCGTGTTAGCTTAACGCTTCGGACGACCGAGGGATTGATGTCGTACGCGAACAAATCAAACAATTCGCTGAAACACGTACACTATTCTCAAAGGGCTACAAGCTCATCATCCTCGATGAAGCGGACATGATGACACAGGCAGCCCAAGCAGCTCTCCGCCGTGTGATCGAGCAATACACCAAGAATGTTCGTTTTTGCATCATTTGTAATTACGTGAACAAAATTGCCCCTGCGATCCAAAGTCGATGTACACGGTTCCGGTTCTCGCCTCTACCCATGGTGGAGGTTGAGAAAAGAGTGGACATCGTCGTAGAGGCCGAAGGGTGAGTGTCAAAGAGCGTGACCCCTCCACAGGCGTGGCTGAACACATACCAGAGTGAAATTAACCCCTGACGGAAAGCAGGCGCTTCTTAAGCTCTCAAAGGGCGATATGCGAAGAGCATTGAATGTCCTTCAGGCATGCCATGCTGCCTATGACACTGTAGGCGAGACGGAAGTCTACAATTGTACTGGAAACCCACATCCATCAGACGTTGAGACGATCGTCAACTCTATGCTCTCGGATGAATTCACGACGTCGATTCAAAGTATGTTGCTCGTCGTCAACACGATTGGAGCTGATGTGCATTTCTGCAGTGATAACGGCCCTGAAGACCGAGCGAGGACTTGCACTCCAAGACTTGCTTTCTGGTGCGTACGAGTATGTGGAAACAATCGATTTCAAACCCCATGCCCGAGCGTATCTGTTGGACTTCCTTGCGACCATAGAGTGAGTAACCATGTCAACATCCGCTGACTCGTCGACGATTTTTTGTTTACGTTTTCCTCCAGACACAGACTATCAACTGGTGCCAGCGAGAAGATCCAGTTATCAGCTCTGCTAGGTGCTTTCAAGAACACCGTTGAATTGCAGTCCAAGTAACCAGAGTATTGGGCACCGCCTCTTTTGGAGGCATTCGGCAGTGATCTCCATCATAGAGTAGTCATCTGAGTTGCAGTTACCATTGTTCCCCGAGTCAAAACACTTGCTAATATTACGAATACCCAACTGAGATGCTCTGTAACGTGCTCCTATTAGACCCCAATGGTTCAGTCTACAACAACGCGCGTTGCCTTGATGTTTCCAACGTCCCTACCTCATCGGACTGGTCAACGAGAGGGGACGGTTCTGAGCGGAGCGCAAAGTTCAAGAACCACTCCTTGCTCATGTAATTCCGAATACTGAATGAATGTTGGTCAGAGCTTTCCCCAAGACGGCCCAGCGTGCTCACCCATCAGGTAACAGCACGACAACATTCATGCCCTCTGTCTCGGCGAACTTGCGTCCTTGCTTAGACTTGAGCCAGGTTAGAGCACCACCGAGTGCACTGCCACTACTGCCTCCAACAAGGAGTCCTTCTTTCCTCATGAGGCGTCGGACAGCTTCAAAGGCCTCTTCGTCGGTTGTCTTCAGCCAATTGTCAATGTCACCTGGGTTCCTCGAGAGGACTTCAGGAATAAAGTCGTAGCCAATACCCTCGACGACATAGGGTTTACCAACCCCTTGATCATTGAGGGTATCAGGAAACGCGAGAATGCTGCCAATCTACGATTCACACATGAGTAACCACAATGTATGCAGTGATGAATGATACGGACTGGATCCACTCCAACGACGATGCAGTCAGAATTGTGCGTTTTCTTCAACGCGCGAGATATCCCAGTGATAGTGCCTCCAGTACCTGCACTGGCGATCAGAGCATCTACCTTCATGGACGATGGTCTCGACGAAGAGGATGGAGTAGAAATGACTGCATCGATGATTTCTGGCCCTGTCGTGTATTCATGGGCCAATGGGTTGTTTGCCTGTTGACTATAAGAACTTACTCGAGCCAAACGAGCTGCGATACATACGTTGCGATACTGATCAAGAATGACAGCGTGTGGAATTTCGCGCTGGAGCCGCTGTGCCACTCCTACAATCGTTAAGGAATTCAGCCACGAGGGGTGCGAAAGATACGATGGGGGATCTACCTATATGGCTATTGGGTGAATCCCAAGGTTCCTCATCAGGTGTGCGAATGACTTGGGCTCCGAGTGCTCGAAGGAGGGCTTCTTTCTCCCGTGACATCTTATTAGGCATTGTTATGATGACCGAATATCCCTTATCTAGCGTATTCAGCAACCATTCAACCCGGAGGCAGTTGATAGTACCTTGATTGCACATGTCATGGCGAGACCGATACCTGTTCGTCCCCTCGTGTTAGATAGGGTCACATGCAGGATATGTGCAGGAACAGACCTGTGTTGCCCGAGGTTGGTTCGATAACGACGCTTTGTCCGGGAACGAGTCTGCCCTCCTTCTCCGCAGCAAGCACCATGGCCTTTGCAATTCTATCCTTGACTGAGCCACCCACAGAGAGGAATTCAACCTTGCCCACTAGGGAGAAGGACGTTTTATGCTTCCGAATAGTGAGGGAAGTGGTGGCAAGGACATACGTAGGTTGCACTTGAGGCCTTCCTCAGCAGCGATCTTGTCTAGTCTGATGAGGGGAGTGTTGCCCACAGCATCAAGAGCATTGTTTAGAATGTGGGGTGAAGTGGCCATGGAAGAAGACAGTAAAGGACGAACAAGAGTCAGACGGGTTTCCGCTACGCTTATGACCGTTCCGGATCGGAACTCTCCATGGCCGTAATTCGTACTATAATCGGAGATTGACTCAATCGTACATTACTCGTGACAAGTGTCGTAAGAGCGTCATCGACAACATGACCAGCAGATACAGACACGTGAACTAGCGAGAAGGCATCACCCATGAGCGGAAGACTTCAAGATATCCAAGTTTAACGGCCAGGGTTTCCCTATCCATGTAGCGAGCTCCGCGTGGTCCTTGTATGAATTACCGGTGTTCGGGTGAACTAAAACACTGATAAAAGTGTGGCATTAGCAGGCGTCTTGGAACATAGCTGGGTGAATTCCGTACTCGCAGGGGCCACGGTGTACGACGAGCCAGGCAAAAAGCGCTCCCGTTTGGTGGGGTGTGAACGTGTTGACTTCAAACATAGCGGTTGGGTGAGGTCCTGATAAGCGGGTGAGGCAACATTGTCCACGATGCAATGAATGAATAATATTGACATACCGACTGGTCTGTCCCAAAACCGATATAGGGGGAGCTATACATAGGATGGATAAGCCAAGACAAAGAGATAGCAAGACAAGCCCTTGCCTCGGGGAACTCGCGTCCGATACGCGCATGGAGCTGCCTTGCATATTCAGTCTGTTCTGGAGAACCATGCATGTAATATACTACATCATCGTAAGCAAAATATTAGGAGGAGCACTGGCAGACTCGCCATGGAAATCAAATCCGGCCGAGGATGTTTTTATAGGTGCAGGGAATTCGTGATAGGCAGGAGAAAGCGACCCCTGCTTATCATTCGAATCAACGGGAGCCGGGGGCAGGGACATGGTTGATGAAAGATCGCAAGTCGTACTCGTGATGGTGGGAATTTGAGATGCCTTGCAGCAGCAACACAGCCTACGGTCAAGTCATCAGACAAATGATGACCACTATTTCACTGATTTCTCATCTTCCGACAGGCATGGATCAGTTGCAACTCACTACTAGGCGAGACATCCACTTCGTTCCTACTACAAGGGAACCCAACTGAATTCAAGAACCATCCGGCGCTTGGAAACCACAGCCAAGAACGCGTTGTCCGCCAAGCACGTCTACCTAAGCACAGTGCCGACTCTCTCCGAATCTCGCTGCTGGTACATACATACAGTGGACCTGGGAGACGAATGGGGAATAGTATGTACAGCATAGGTCGAGATGGCCCTCGCCGACGGGCGGACATTAAGCTGTCGTCACGATCGCGGGTGGTGGATGATGTGAAAAAAAATACAAGGGTGGTAATTTGAGTGAAGCGAAGTCATATGCAAAGTTAGCGGACGAGTTTCAACATACGTCCTCCTTAATACATACATACACTTCAGTTCTTTTTTTTTTTTTTCTTTTCCCCATCGCTCCCGCCCAAGGCACCGAGTCGCTTTCCCTGACGTTATTTGTCCGGTTACCCTTTTCTTTCCTTTCCTTGAATGCGGCCCCTTCCCCTCTCGCAGTCACCATCTTGGTTGTCCCCAAGTCAAGCGGTTCCATCCCCATCTTTAGACATCCATCAGTTACAGACCCTCAATCAAGTCTCTCTTTCTCCTACTTTTGCCTCTCCTCGCGCAGCCCCAAAGGTGCCCACTTTCAAGAATTCAACTCTCAAGGGCTTCCACTCTGTTTTCCACCGCAAACCCCCTCGTTCTCCCTCCCAAGTCTCTCTTCACTCTTCTGACTCTTTAGGAAACATCACCGATAACCACAACCATCATCATTACACAGCTATGCCACCCCCACCACTCCCCGTCGTATCAAATCACGATACTCTCGACGATGAACAGGAATGTCCCGTGTGTCTCGAGCCTCTCAGTTTCAGCTTCAGGTTGCCAGGGGAAAAGCCTCACGTTGTCCCCGAATGCGGCCATTCACTTCACGAAGTAAGCGCGCAGATCTGCTCAATCTCGATCTCTGTTATATCCTCCATCCTCTAGGCGTGCTTCACCGCTGTTTATGGTCCTCCACCTGGCCAGTCCAGGTCCGCTGTCCCTCGCAAGTCGAATTTGGGCGTGTGCGGCGTGTGCCGCCGTCCCATGAAAGTCGGCGATGGCGACAATAGCAAAACCAACAGTCAGTATTTCTGTCAAATGTATATACAACGCAAACAGTTTTCATTCCCCTTTATAGAATTGGCTGCTCTCACAGGCATGGGTGATCCCCATTCCCCCGCAGTCTATCCCGGTCGCGACACATCAGCCTCACGAAATCGCCGCGTTCCAACGCCAAGCACGATAACGCCATATAACCCCATGGACGACGACCCCACTGACCATGCCGTCTCTGTAAAATCAACACCCAGCGATTCTCACTATATCGTCGCTCCTTCAATCCAGGTCCGACCTGAATTCTCATCCATTGCAAGGTCTGGAGATGCCTCCCAGCCGCTCACTTGTATCGTCATCATCGAACTTCCTGCAAGGCGTAACACATCCCATATACCCGGGCCAGTGGTGTCAGACCCATTACCCCTTCGGAATACCTCCGCTCATACACGACAAGATACCGAATTATCATCACGAGGCTCAGAGCGACAGCCCCCACATTACCCCTCGTCCGATGGATGGGCTCCTGCATACAACACTACTGATGCGGAATCGTCACGGTATGCACCGTCCCAAACTCCCGAGGAAGAGTCCCCTTTCGGCACGATCGTCGACGATCTCAGAAATCGAATTATTGATTGGAAGGGTCATGCGCTATCTGGGCTTGGCCCTTTGCAGATGTACGATTTACTCTCCGTCCGCCGCGATGCACTCGTTCGGGAGTTTTTCGTCTATTTATTCAAGGAAGCTATTATCTGTGTGGTAGAGGAGAAGAAGCGTTCCCTCGGTCGCTTCCTGCATTCCCCCGCATTCAGCGACTCGTCGACTGCTATTTCTGGGTCAAGCAGCCAGTCCAGAGGAGTTCTTAGGTTAAAGGGGCGTATCTATGTGCGACACATCAAGCGGATTACTATCGGCACAACCGGAGACCTGAGTCTCACGATCGAAATGGAAGATGAACGCTTGGATTCCTTTATTCTCGTCTTCAAGGATCGCTCTGCGCTTGAGGCGTGGAGAAGCCAGATCCAAGCCCTCGTCACCGCTTTCCAACAGCAACAAGGAAATCATTCTCCTCCTGCATTTGGTCGTGGGTTGGACATCGAGGAATTCGGCAGTTCAGAGAAGGCAGCTCGTGTGCTAAGCGGTAGCACGGCTTCTACCACGCTCAGCACCGTGGACAGTCTTCTCCAGGCGTCTTCACGGTCCACCCTATCATCGGCCACCTCACAAGGCTCGGTCCATCAGCGGCCAATGCAAAACAAGCTGCAGACCCTGAGCGAGGAGGATGCGATGCTGCGTTATGATACCCGACCTTCTGGCGTTGTAACACCACATGTATCATCAGGACCTTCCAATTCCCTCGCCCCTCTCCCCCATCCACCCCTTGACTTGATCCTCATCGTTTCCTTACCTCCTCCAAATTCACCCCGCAGCACTGCAGAGCTCAAAATACGTGTTATCAAAACGTCACTTGACTTTATTCTTACTTCTCTTGGAATAAGGGACCGGTTGAGCTTGGTGACCTTCGAGGTCGGAACAGGGGGGCGAGTGCGGAAAACGCCTTACCTGTGCCCAGGGCGGACCCATAGCAGAAACAGATTGCAGAAATTCATCGACGAAATTGGACGCCAAGACAGCAATCAGAGCATGGAGGACGAGTTCTTGGTTAGAGCTTCCAAAGATGAAAAGACCGACGTAGTAACCGCTGTGAATCATGGTTAGCGACCCTTCTTGTCTACCCATGACCAAGACTTACTGACGCCACATAGGGCTTGACGTCGTATTGCAACGCAAGTCACGTAATCCTGTCTCAGGGATGATACTCGTCAGTGATGCTGCGGATAGCACAAGACGTGCTCAGATGGATTTGGTTCTTGCTCGCGCCGAGGCAGCCAACATGCCTATTCATTCGTTCGGTTACGGGCGCTCGCATGATCCTGCCTCCCTCTGGCTTATGTCGAACCACACCAGTGGGACATACACGTTTGTCAAGGATTGGTACGATCTTCGGGCATGTCTTGCTGGTTGCGTGGGTGGTATGATGTCGATAGGCCTGCTCAACATGAAACTCCACATGAAGATCGTCGATGGGCAACGTTTCCGCATTCGCAAGGTCTCTGGCGGTCCCTCATCAATTCTGTCCACTGACGGCCACAACGTCGACATTGACGTTGGCGAGCTGCGATACGGGGAATGCAAAGAGATGCTCATCGAGTGTGAACTCGATAATACCGAAAGTCGTCGTATAGCAGGAAGTCAAAACGGTTGTCGGACTCTCAATGCAACCGATCAATTCGTGCAATCCATGGGCCTCGACTCACTAGCTATCGAAGACTCCCCGAATCTTATGGACGGCATGATGGATCGAATGATTGATGAGGTACCTGTATTCGAGGTGGATGGGTCTTTCTATGACCCTGCCGCGACGAAACAGGTATCTCGACTCGCACATCCCGTGCTGTTAACTATCACACTCCTGCCTATGAGTACACATGGCTCGCCAAAACCCCCGAAACCGTCAGACCCTGTCATTGTACGGCGCCGGATGGAACTCCTTGCATCGGACATGATCACCCGCGCGCTCGTCCTAGTCTCACGGAAAAACTTCCCACAAGCACAGAAAATCATGAACGAGACCAAACGTATCCTCCATACGGTTCTCCAAAACGTATCCAAGACTCTGCCGGCGCCCAACAACGACGGCTCTACCGTACGCAACCGCAAAGAAATTCTTATTCTCGCGGCAGTTCGTGCGATGCAAGCTATCCTGCAGGACCTCCAGATTTTATCAGAGGCGCTGGAGGAAAACGTCGAGCTGTTTGCTCACGATCAACGGAACCTCGGTGCACAGCAGGTAGGCACGAGGTTAATCATGTTGGATAGAAGCTAACTTCTCGTAGGCTATGATACTGCGCGACCAGAAGAGCTGGAGCAACCGGAGCGCTACCGAGCGCGTATTCTGGACCATCGACAATTCAATCGAGCTGGTCTCTCGGAGCACCGACTGGGTGGCACGGGACTAGGGTCCCAGACCACTCTCTCCAGTCAACCTTTACCCTGTTGATTGTCTTGCTCTTCGTGTATTGTTTGTCGCAGACCTCTGCTCTCTCACTCTTTTGGTGGCTTTTCGATCACGCTTCCTTATGATTCCCTATTGTACTTGGCCGTGTGACGTTGTAATTTCCATCTGGCTGCGTTTACTGTGAGCGTGATATACTTTCAGCCGTGAATGTTTTTAATCTTCTTGTTTCAGTTGTATACCAGGTTACCCCATTTCCAGATATTAGCTTTCCGTCTGGAATTAGTACACATGATTCCATCACGTACGAACACCTATTCTCAGCGAGCAGAGAGTAATAGGAGTCGATTACTTATGTGTTTATACGGCGTATCATTATGCAAGACCGTGAATGAGCCCGAGCGCGTGGTATCAGGGGAGATTGAGAGTTTACGCATATCCTAACCGCTGTCGCTCCTCCTTGTCCCGTTCCAACCATTTGACTTTACTCTCCGTTTCAGTGAGAACGTCATCCCAGGCGACGAAAAGCTCCGAAAGCGTGTCTACCTAGAACAACAGAAGCAGAAAAAGAGAATCGACATGCGGGCATTTGCCAATGATGAAGAAAACAACTCACATGCGTCGTATGACGTTCTACCAGGGTAGCGATCCGCTTCTCTAGAGAAGCGGCTAATTTCATGTCTTGTTCCTGCGCTACGAGGAGCGTACGCAATCGCGGCTGCAACGCCTCATAATCTGAGCGACCGACGCCAATCAGCATCGTCGTAATAAATAGGAGAGACGTGTGTTTACCCGCTAGCTTTCCCGCCGACAATACCCCCTTTTGCTCGAGCAGTTCGATCTCGCGCATGTCGCGGTCGGCGGCACGGATGTCGGGTTCCATTTCTGAAAGGAACGCGTCGAGTTCCTCTGGCGACATATTCTCGTACGTCGGCACAGGCCCTTGAAGGGTCCCAGAGAGTGCAAAAGCGGGCGTGAGCAACTGTGCATGTTGATCATCTAAACATCCTCAACACCCCAAGGGGGGGGACGCGTCAGAGCAACCACGCAAAGTTTACGTTTTCTTTGGACGTACATTGATACATAAACTTTTTGAGACCGTCGTTGGACTCGACGACGTTGTTTAACCGACGTTGGACGTCCCCGGCGAGACGGATGAGGGTTTCGCCGGGTTTGAGCTCGGAGATGGGTTTCCCGCCTCTTTTGGGATCGCGTGTGTCGTGTCGGACGCCGAGGAGGAGGGCTTCTAACCAACGTAGTCGGAGTTCTAGGGAGAGAATGGGATCGATGGTGGTTGGTGCCGGGTCTGTCGTGCCAGTCGGATCACGTCCTTGGGGGAGTGACGCCTGTGTCTTGGCGGGAGATTCGGTGCCATCGAGGGATTCGAGCACGTCTTCCGAGTGTTCGGATGAAGCGACGGCCATGCTCGTCGTGTCAGTGACGGGCGGTGGGGATGATGGTGGAGTAGACGATAATACGCGGTGTCTCTGAAAATCTCCCAAGAAAACGCTTCCGAGGGCAGACATTGTGGGAGACAAATTAAAGATAGTACAAACAGATGGTTTATTATGTTAAACAGATTCGCTCAATTCGATCGGTAATTGACTGTACCCTGCCACGGTCGTCCCCCCATTCACCGACTGCCAGACTCCCCTCACCGCACTTTGTATGCTTCCCAACACGCCTGCGCCCCACCCACGAGTCTTCTCTACCGCCTCCGCCTCCCCCTGCAACACACTTTCCGCCGGTCTTCTCCACCGCTTCAACAACAGCGAACTCGTCACCACACTCACACTCGAGAATGCCATCGCAGCACCTGCCATCATTGGATGCATATAGATTCCAAAGGGAAGCAGCAATCCCATCGCAAGCGGAATCCCCAACAAGTTATAGATACACGCCCACGCGAGGTTCCTCCGGATCGTACGGAAGATGGAGCGAGAGAGGTGGAGGGCCGCAACGACGTCGAGGAGATCGGAACGCATAAGGACAATGTCGGCTGCTTCAATGGCAACCGATGTGCCAGATTTGAGGGCGATGCCAACGGTGGCAGCAACGAGCGCAGGCGAGTCGTTGATTCCATCTCCAACCTGTTGTAGTGCGCAGAGTCAGGTCAGAGGGATGATGAAACGAGCTGAAGCTTACCATGGCGACACCTCCCCCCTCCTTCATGATCTCGGTCACAAGCGAAGCCTTGCCCTTTGGACTCATGTTCGCCCATACATTCTCGAGTTCAATCCCCACCTGCTTCGCCACGGCCAAGGCGGTGCTCATCCCATCACCTGTCATCATACCCACGTCAATACCCATCGACCGTAAAGCCCTGATGGCCTGGGCGGAAGACGGCTTTGCCGCGTCTGAGAGTGACAGCGCGAGGACGGGAACAGGGAAAGAGGAGCCGCGACCAATCGATACGTACACGACCGTTCGTGCCATGGAACTTTCTCGGGCCTCGAAGTTGGATAACGTGGAGGGTAGTATCGCCTCTTCAGATTGTGTGACAAATCTGGGAGTGCCAACCAAGAGCGTATACTTTGATGCGGAGAGGGAAAGGACAGCTCTGACACCAGACCCGGTGACGCTCTCGAACGATTCTACCGTAGGTTGGGGTACGTCGAGTCCACATTCCTGCAGAAGATCCCTGCCATATAGTGCAATGGCCTTGGCGAGAGGGTGTTCTGAACGTGCTTCGGTTGCTGATAGCATTGCAATAACAGCTGCACGAGTCGTCACCCCGTCCGCACACTCGATCGTGAGTGTACGTGGTCCGGCGGCTTCTTCGGTCAAATGACTGTCCCGCGGAGGAACCCATGCAAGCCCTGTAACACCAAGTTTGCCCTCGGTCACCGTACCGGTCTTGTCGAGCATTATCCGCTTGATAGATCGACTCGCCTCCAATGCTCTCCCGCCTTTGATCAAGATACCATTCTTCGCCCCCACCCCTGTCCCCACCATGATGGCGGTTGGTGTGCTTAGTCCCAATGCGCAAGGACAAGCCACCACAACCACCGATATACACATCTGTAAACACACAGCGAGCTTACTTGCCCCGTGCCGATGGAACATCGCGGGTAACATGTCCACACTGAGTACATTCGCAATGATCATCCATGTCACGAATGTGAGCGCAGAGAGAGTGATCACCGCTGGTACAAAGTACCCTGCGACGCGGTCTGCGAACGCCTGGATAGGGGCTTTGGAAGTTTGGGTTTCCTCGACGAGTCTGACGATCTGCGCGAGCGCTGTATCTTTGCCTGCACGTGTGACGAGCATGTCGAACGTTCCTAAACCATTGATAGTGCCACCGATGACTGCATCGCCAACCTGTTTGAGAACGGGAATGGGTTCTCCGGTGATGGCGCTTTCGTCGACGGAGGAGGAGCCACGGATGACAGTACCATCCGCTGGTACCTTGTCCCCGGGGACAAGCTTGATCGTGTCACCTACTTGTACGAGCTCTGTGGGGATTCGCTTCTCCTGGGCACATGCTGGCGCATCTGTGTAAATAGTGGCCATTGTCGGCGCAAGAGCCATAAGATCTGTGAGTGCAGCACTGGTCTTTCCCTTTGCGCGGTTCTCCAGCCAGCGGCCAAGAGAGACGAACATGATGAGCATCGTGCTGGTGTCAAAGAAGACAAAGGGACGAAAACCGGGAGTGGTATTGAAGGCTGCGAAAAGCATGGCAAATATTGAATAAAAGTATGCAGCAGACGTTCCGAGCATGATGAGGACGTCCATGGTGGGGCTTCTATGTTTGAGTGCCTTGAATGCGTTACGATAGAATTTCTGACCGATCCAGAATTGTGCGGGGGTAGTAAGGGCGAGTATCAGAACGTCGGTAAGATAGATACTGTTGAACAAACGACAGCTGACAAACATGTGTAAAAAAGATATGTGAGGTGCGACCATGCTAAGGAAGAAGACGGGTAGGGCAAAGGCAATGCTCCACTTGAGGCGACTAAACCACTCTTGAATTTCTTTGGTCCTCGCGAGAGACTGTTTCTGAGTAGCATCCTGCTGATCAGAAAGTAGAGCGTCAAAGCCCATTTCTTCAATTCTGTCGACCATCTCTCGTGGACCGATCATGCCAGGTTCGAAGTCGATCTTTGCGGTCTCTGTAGCAAGAGACACTGCGACATTATGGATGCCAGGCATGCTGCGGAGCCCGTTCTCAACGGTAGAAGTACATGACGAGCAGGTCATGCCATATATTCGGAGTGTGACTGTATCTGACCGAGCCTCGGGAACGAGGGTAGCATCGAATCCAATGTCAGATATTTCCTGCACAAGAGAGAGATGGTAAGCGAAGAGAGGAGAGGCATGATGAACAGAGTTACGTTGATGATCTTCTCTGCGGTCCATGCCGTTGGGTCGTATTCGACGACACCGCGTTCGGAGAGGAGGGCTACCTTTACAGAGTATATCCCAGGTTGTGTTCGGAGTACTCCTTCAATCGACTGGGAGTGGTGTGAATGTCACTACAGCTAGACGCCGAAAGACTCACTTCTACGCATGAACCGCAAGTCATGCCCTCTATTCGAAGCTCGCATTTATCTGGTGTGGTATCGCGTGGGAGCAAGGGCTCGTCCCGTGTATATGGCAACTCTACGTTGCCTCCCATCGACATGGACTGGAGAAAGAAAGCGAGGACAAGGGCTATGCTTGAATTCCGACATCAGCTCTATTTGTGATCAAGCGTGTTACATAATATCATGTAGTCGCTACCGGCACAGCCACCCCTTTCGAATCCGTACTGATCCTTTTCAGCAGCATTTGTTGATAGTTCTCCCAGGCAGAGATGACCTGTAACCACCCTTGATCAGAATCTGCCCAATCATACTTACGACAACGCTTCACTTACCTCTTTCTGCCGTGAAACCATCCCGTTCAAAAAGGCTTGCAAAGCATCCTTGAAATCGTCAATCCGCTCCTGTTCAAACCGTGCCATCTCCGACTTGATCAACTTGGAGCATTGATCAAATTCGTGCTTCGCATCCAGCGCCCGCCGCTCAGCCTGTGCCATCCACATCATTAGTGGCAAATATAATTCGGGATAGCATGACACAGCTTGCCTCAGTAACTAAACTAACCGTATGGCCCACCCGTTCAGTCGGAAGGCGTCCCTGTGCCCTGGCGCGCTCATGTATTTGCCGTACACGCCGGACCTCTACATCTGTGTTTTGCCAATTCGTGTACGTTCGCACACGGGAATTGAAAGCCAGCTTCGTATCCGGGTTTAGATCGTGTTTTCAACCCAAAGGAATCAAACATACCCGAACAGAATTGATGAGCCTCGAATACTCGTCCGCTATTCCATCATGAGATACTTCTTTTGCTGGTTTAAAGATGAAAGAGATACCTGTGCTCATGAGTGTAATCATGTCCTGCTGCGACTGTATATTCTGAGCTTCTGCTGCGACTTGCTCGACGTTCGCCAGTGCACCAAGCGTTTGCTGCAACTGTTCGCCAAGATCAGATGCTGACAACTCGGCGACAGTCGTCGCAAATTCGTGCGTAGCGGAAGCAAGTTCTGTGGAGTCGTCAACATTGGTGTTATACTGTTAGTGAGCAAAAACGGGACAGAAAAGATGCGTACCGGCTCGCTGTTTTGCAACGATCTCGATACTCTTGACGAGACCACGTAATTGGGATTCGAGTCCATCGAGGTAGGCACGTTGTTTATCAAACCACTGAACAAGATGTGTGTTTCGGTCAATTGTTAGCACGTAATATCATCATGCTCACCTCATCCGTTTCGTGGAACCGAGGACCAGCCAACGTCTGCCCAATCGATGCCATGAGTCCCCCTTTCTCGTGAGCCATCTCGGCTTTTCTGTGCTTGATCTGCAAAAGAAGAAGCGCTTAACCTACAGAAGGAAAGCGGCAGCCAAAGGGACCAACGTCTAAAGCAAAATTGTCGCTCTCCAAGAAAAACTTAAGATCTGGATCCTTGCACAGCACGGGATGATTCGCTATCTTCTGTATGCATTTCTCGAGTGCTAAGCGCCGCTGCTGTACGAATTGCTCGTCAAACCGCCCAAAAGGATTCTTTTCAGGTGCCGGTGGGACGACGACCCCGGGATTGTTCATGGAGAGCGTTTCATACAGCCAGAGAAAATCAGAGTATCGACGGAGAACAGAAAACGTTGCTTTGGAAAAGAGAGGCGAAGACGTCTGGCATGAACCAGGGCACTGAGTGAGGCAGGGGGATTGACCAGCGAGCAACAACATACCCGGGTGTGCACAGTATAAAGAGTGTGAGCTCTGATAGGGGCCCCGACCTTTTGTGGGTCCTCCACTGAGATAACGAAAAGAGGCGGGATCGGTCCTTCGCTACGTTTAGGCGCAGCAGGAGAACCAGATGGCTTTGCATCCAAACGGGTTCAGCATTCTATCACAAGCCCAATACAATAACAGGGAATACTCACCTGAGGAGATCCGGCGTTTCTGAATCGAGCCGTCTGTCCGATGGGTGTGTCATCGTCGTCGTCGTCGTCGTTGCTAGCGGTAGTGATCGGCGTAGAAAAACTCGTGACGGTAGCACCCTGGTCGTGACTGCCCCATCCTGTCTGCCACCCTCCGTGACTCTCGCCTCCAAGCGCAAGGCTCGCAAACGCACGGTCAATGTTTGGAGGGGATTGTTGGTCCAGAGGTGAGACTATCGCCCGCTCGGGAGACGTAAACGAGGAAGTGGGTTCTTGGGGGGAAGAGAATTGTGAAGGCGCAGGCTCTTCCACGCGCGATAACGACGTGACAGCACTGGTATCAGCCTCGTCTGCAGGTGGAATCGAAGGCGCCCTCTCGCGGAGAGGCGACTCGGAAGACTCTGGTTCCACTACGGTCTGCGACTGTTCCTCTGCGCTCGACGTAAATGTTTCGAACCCAGGCGTTCGTGAGGTCGTTGTATCCGGGTGTGCATTGCCATGGCTTGCGCTCTGCTCGTCTTCGTTGTCCTCTGCTGTCACTGTAGCTGCATCCAACGGGTCGGCTGGCGCGGCGACGGTGCTTTGATCGCCATGACCGTAATCACTCGTGAAATGGGACTCGGTCGTGTCTGTCGTGCTTGGATGGTCCTCGAAACCTGAATTGAAATAGTCGATATCGGAGTGAGAGGGTAATGATTGTTGTTGTTGCCCGAAGCTGGACCAAGGGTCCGGAGAACCCGAACGTGGTTTGGCAAATGGGTCTTCGAACGGGTTCTCCTCGAGTATGTTTCGCGAGGGTGCAAGCAAGTCGTCGAAACCATCCATGGCGCGTGTGTGATAGATAGTGTGGGTTATGGAGTGAGCTTTATCAAATGTTGAGCTTGCCTTCCAGACGTCCCAAATGCAAGGTCCGGTGTCAGTTCATAAATCATAGATGTAGCATCAAAGCATCAAGTAGCAACAGCAGTGCTAGTCATCACTATTCTAATGGCATCTCGTCGGCAGCATTCCCCAATGACACCCAATTGGCCAAAATGCTATCTGTAAACATTTGCTCTTCGTGCGCCAATGTCTGCACCAGCCTCGAAAGAAGCGTGTTCTCCCTGTTGTGAAGCACGACACGTAGTTCGTGCCACATGCTTCCATGCAGGCGCTACAGTCAGGGACGGACCCATCAATGGTCTGAATATGCTCACCATGCTCGAATGAACACTCGTCGGTTAAGAAGAGACGCAATGGTTGCCTGGTCTTTCTCGATGAGGACGAGCACTCTATCGGCGTCCTCTTGCCACCCATCCTTCTGAGCCGCTTTAATGCCTTCAAGCTTCATTGAATTCGAGTCAACCCGTTTCTTGAGGCGCTCGACATTATCAACCGCAAGACGATCATGCCTGATAAACAGATCCCGCATAGCTATATAGAGGTCTCGTTGGCTCTGATAACTCATTGTAAACAAGCAACCGACAAAACGTTAATCGCGTAGGTTACCTTCAGAGACTCCAACGTCGACCGTAGCAGAGTGTGTGTCTATCGAATTCAGTCCTGATTCCGACCTGAAAAAACAAAGGGGGACGTACGCGCTGCTCCAATAGATCAGACTGCTGTTGCGTATGTTCAGCGATGCGTCCGATTCCATGCCGCACGCCATCGCAAAACTCGCAATCGTCACCTCTCCAACACCTCTCATTAACTTCAACAACGACTCTCAAAACGTTCGTTAGGCGTGCCAGGTCTGCCTGCCCACCGGACGCATCGGGTTCAAAAGAGCCATCAGTGCGCAAGAAATGCCCAGAACCCGACATTGGCAATGCCGGTGCAGGAGTACCAGGGACGTTTGGCAACAGATTAGACCAGAAGGGGAATATGGAGTAAGCCGACACATGAGTAGGGTGATGATTGGGTGGAACCCATACCGCAGCCGATTCACGTCTCTTTATGATGCGTTCTGTGAGTATACATATCTTCTGCCATTGTTCGATCAGTGGGTTTATCTTTCCACGGACGACTCTGGAACGCAAATGTCAGTATCTCGAGAATTCTAGTGATCCACCACCTACGCAAGTTTCTCTTCGAGATCACTGGGAATAGACATTTCCTCTATCCGGTCAACTCGCTTACTGATGGATTCCTCCTCAAGAGCGACCGTATTCTGTTTCCGCCACATTTCAAAGGACGGCTCTGTCAAAAATGTAGAAAGAAGACCATCTTCTTTGATCACAGGGTGGTTTCTGCAATCGTTGATAAAGAACACTCGTTCACACAATCGAAGGCACCCACATCACTGAGTTAAGGAACCTTGCAAGGCCTTTCCTGGGTAACCACGGATAAGAAATTACGACGAGATTTTGGGCCCGTTGAACGTACCTTCTCTGTTCGAGGAATTCGGCGTCAGCTGCCAAAGATGGCAAAGTCAGCCAAGGGGCTAGCAAAACGATGATATTGAAGACTGACGTTGTAATCGCTTTGGTGGAAGTGGAGAGAGAAGTCGAAACGGATATCGTCGAACCAAGCAATCCCACAAGAAAGCAAATTCGGAATAACGACGGTAGACAGGAGGGCCGTGCTATTGACCCATGACTTCATCAGTTGACGCCATGAAAGAGTCAATACCAGGCACTCACTTCCGTTGAGATCTCATACACGGTATATCTATTCAGAAGGTGTCCTTGCTGTCCTTGAATGGTCACAGCGACCGTTTCCTGTTTCTTCCACCAATCTTTGGGGAGGCCAGGCCCGGACAAAGTGGATGATGCACCGTTTATAGTGGTGGCACTGCGTGGCGGGTTGAGATCAGAAGGACCTCCGGTCATACCACCGTATCGAGGGATATTCCAAGGATCTTCTGTTGGGTAATTGGGCAGGGTGGGTCTGACGGTATTCTGTCTATAAGATGGATACGGGGTGCTGAAGGCGGAAGTGCTAGATTGTAGAGCATCGAGGTTCAAAGTGGGAATGGGCAAATTGTTCTCGGCCCCGAGGGCGGCTACTTGTTCAATGCTAATGTCTGCCAGATACATCTCAAGATCGGGACACCACAGTAGCACGAGAAAGCGGACATACCTTTCTCCGACTGTGCCAGAGCAACCAACGCCAGAGCTACAAAGAACTCGAGTCTCGAGACTCGGGGTTTCGAGCTAACTAGGTTTACGATCTACTAGACTAATCAACATCCCGGATGGCCTCGTGCAATCAAAACCTTACCCTGTCTATGGTTGCAGCTGGGAGCAAAGAGGTGGCAAGGACTCGTGAAAGGGCGTTGACCGACACCTCCCCCGAATTAATGGTGTCCACAGCTGCAAAGGCCCTGTGGTACGTCTCGGGCACCGCTGCATCGGCTGAAAAACCGACTTGGTAAGCACGTGAAGCTGCACATTCTCCAAATGTTTTACCTATAACTGAGCTGAATGCCGAGGTTGCAGTATTGACAGGCGGTGGGGAGGGTGATGGCGCAGCGCTCCACGGGTCATCGTAAATCGAAACGGCAAGTGGGTTTTCGTCGACGAAACTACTTCCTAGACCGTTAACGGGTGTTGTGCCGTACCGTTGCGCAAGTCGTGGGGCATTGAACATTCTGGTACTAGTGAATCTTGTTCGGGACAATATTGCCAGTCAAGTCGGAAGTAAAGTCGGCGAGCCAAACAGGTTGCATCTGACGCGCTTGTAGTCGCGTGTTCTAACTTGACACAAACCCTCACAACATCGTCAAACCTCGAATGCTAGTTTTCGTCGTGTTTAGCAGGCCAATATAAACTATGTACAACATCGCTAATCACTCCAATGAAATAATAGTCCTTGATCCATTAAATTGCATCACCTGTGGCCTTGGCAGCGAAATGAAGGGTCCACGAGGACAACAGACGCTTCGAGTTCACACTCTCACCGTCGAGGCTGCCGATATCAATTAACAAACACAGAACAAAGAAAACACTCGAGTGACGTACCCTGGTGTCCCATAAGTTAGAGGAGCAACGTACATGAACACTGCGAACATCACAACGGCAAAGACTCCAACCAGTGCTGGACCCTTCACTCCGAGGTCCGCATATTGCGTAGGCTGCATCCTTGTCATACGTCCAGCTACAGATATAGGGTAGTTGATGGAATCGGACAAAACGAAACTCAGCACCGAGCCAGCCAACATTGCCGATGCGAGGTGCGAAGGAAGGTAATGGTGAACAAAGAGCTGACGGCCCATAAGGAAGAACGGCAAGTAGTGTATCGCCCATACGAGCAGGAAGAAACCTCCGGAATTCCATAGGCGGTTGCGGACGGCTGTTACAAAACAATCAGGCTAGCCTTTAAAGGAGGTGACGAAAACTTACAATCGGGGACGGGATTGAGTCCACGTCGTCGTGCCAGAAGGTCAGCAACAACTATACCCACATAGATCGAGATGGCGACAACACACGACCACCATCCAACGATATTACCGATTAGGTAAATCTGTTTTTGGGAATCGTTCTCTGTCCAAAAGCTGATGCCACTTAGAAGGAACGGCCAGTTGATTGGTCCGCTGGCGTAGGGATGTGATGCAGTAAGACCAGCGTTGTGTTGGAGCATCAGTAGTTGTAGCTCGGCGAATTTCTTGAAGAAACTCATTTTCTTGGGCTCTCGCGGGACATTGCTTTCCATAGAGAAATCAAGATTGCCTGATATGACATTCATATGGGACGTTAGGATCCGAGAATTGACGAACTTACTCTCATTCTCGACCACATCATCAACAAACCAAGCAGCGCTTTTATCTGTCGGGTTCTTGTTACCATTGATCTCTTGTTGTTTGAATCCCCACTCTGGCAACTGCTTCGAATGTGTCCACATAGATACCCTGGTCGGCACATGCACGAGTCTGAAGTGGCCTGACTTGCTCTTCCACACGTCTCCTGGATTACCGTCGACAAGCTGGAGGAAGAATAGTGTGTCATTATGACGGGAGTAGTCATCTTTTGACCACGTAGTAAATTCTTGGTTCGTAGGCATCAAAGGAGACGCGACATCGTGGGTCAGGAGAAGTGTTTGCGTATTCACGTGTAGCAGCTGGATGACATCATCGTGGTGTACAGCTCGTCCGCGACCAGCCTCAGGAAGCGCCTTTGTTGGGATAATTTGCCACTGGTTGTTTGCATCGTCATACGCATAACCAGTCACTTGCTGGCCTGGCCACAGGTCAGCCATTACGTTCACAAAATATATCGATGCGCCGTACCTTGCGTACTGATACGCCCGTCGTCATATTGAAGGGGATATTTGTCAGGGTGTGAGTGCAAAAAGACCTTGGTATCCTTGTGCTTCATCGTGACAATGTCATAGTAATGGAGGTCTATGAATGGGTGTTAGAATATGTGAAATATTTCAAGGTTCATTACTGACCTTGGCTGTTGACCAGCAACTCATTACCAATGAGCGTTTCCTGGAAAGCGGGGCTCATGAACGTATCACCGGGGCCCGAATGGGTCAAGACAGCAAAGTGGACATAAAAGAACGAGAGATATATGATGAATGGAATAACAATCAAGCCGACCGCCCGAGCGGCGAAATGTTTCCAAAAGTGATCCTAGGAAATTCAGTTTGCAGAACGGCTTGCGCTGAATGACAAGACCACTAACCATGGTGCAACCCTTGCGATAATCCAATATGTCCCATAAATCGATTAGGACAGCGATCCCAATAGTGACGACCGTCAGGATACCGTTGACCTTGGAACCCCACGTGCAAGCCATGAAGAACCCAGTAGCAATGAGCCAGCTCCACCACTCTACCGAAAATTCCCTATGGCGAAATGAGTACATATATGTATTGATGCGCAACACGTTAGACATACCAGTAACGCAATTTACGGAAGCGTATATATGAGTAGATTGTTAGGGCCATAAAGAATATAAGGGTGGCGTCGAGAAGAATGAGCCGAGACTGCGCAATGTGTGCATTGTCTAGGTTGAAGTTTATGAATATCGATGCGGTGGGCAACTTATGCAGAAAGGATGTACGCACCAAACAGGACAATGGATGCAGAGAACGCAGCAACAATGGTCGAATAACCTGTTTCTTTCATGATGGCATACACCACGGGAACTGTTAGGCTGCTAAGAATGGCCGGTAACGCGCGCATGCCAACGTAGGGTACGTGGTTCTCGGTGTAGCTGTCCCCAATGTTCTCGAATGAGAAGTGACCATCAAAGCCGACGAACCACCCCGCGAGCCCAAAAAGAAGTTTTGCGAAGGGTGGATGCACATCGAAGTAATACTGCCGAAGGATATAGTAGGAGGCAAATTTGCCAAAGTGAACTTCATCGAAGCTAGTGGGGTGTATGAGTTCGAGCTTCTGAGGAAGGTGGCAATGAAGGATACACGCACACTACTTGGTCTGGTTGGTTGATTTTATAGAATCGTAGCATGAAGGCGACGGCAGTGAGGACACCCACGACTGCAGCACTTGCCTGTGGGGTGTCCAAAGCCTGCTCGAACGCGCTTCGAGTGTGCTGCGGAGGGGAACTTAGTCGACTAGCATATCAAGAACGCAGGTCTGCAATACGCACTGAATGGCGATACAACACGTCAACATGATCCTCGTCGTCTCTGTCATAGCTTTCTGTTCGCGGAAGAGCGCCAATCGCCTTTCGTTGACGAATTTTGCTGGGGCTCGTCATGGCGGCCTTTGAGCGTGCGTGACGATACGTGCAGAGCGAAGAAACAACTGGGTTTATGTTCATTGTTGACGTTCCGATTGAGTAATCACGTGATCTTGTAATCACCGTGTCAACGTCGACCAGTGACCTCAGATTGACCTCAGAGACCTCCCGAGTGGCTTGACAAACCCATCTACAAGTTACTACGGTCGTGCAACGGGCCAGTGATCATTGATCGAGATCGACGAAGCCCCAGTCTCGGAATATCTTACTGAAATGCCTGACGGTGGTTTTGCAGACATCTATAATCCTCGCAAGGTCCTCGATGACCCCTCTTTTCGTGTCCTCGGGCCAAATGAGACACCATCTCCCGATGTCAATATCGCAGCGTTCTACAATCCTGGACACGAGATCCATCTTGTCGAAAAACCACGTCCCAAGCCTGGCCCCGGTCAGGTCTTGCTCCATGTGCGTGCTACGGGAATTTGTGGGTACGTGCGATGGCGACTGTTGCGCACTCGGTTTACATATTGGCAGGAGTGATGTGCATTTTTGGAAGCATGGTCGTATCGGTGACTCGATGGTTGTGACAGACGAAGTGAGTTTATCATTTCTTGTTTGCAGGAGGGTAATCAAGTGACCTGCTGCAGTGCGGCTCCGGCCACGAGTCTGCTGGGGAAGTCGTGGAGGTTGGAGAAGGTGTCACGCGGTGGAAAGCAGGTGAGCATGCGCTACGACGAAATTTGGTGATCCAGCTCAACGACACGCTCAGGTGATCGTGTCGCGATAGAGGCAGGCGTACCTTGCTCCAAGCCATCGTGTGACTACTGCAGGGTCGGCAGGTATAATGCATGTACGCACCATAGTTATATGCCAGGCCCAAGTATTCCTGAACGCTGACACAGAGAATATGCAGGCCCTGACGTTGTATTCTTCTCGACTCCCCCTTTCCACGGTGCGTTGGAGGTCGTGAGCTGGAAGTAACGAGTTAATATTGTGTCACGTTTAACAGGGACACTCACCAGATGGCACCTGCACCCAGCTGAATGGCTTCATCGCCTGCCCGATTCAGTCTCGTTCGAGGAGGGCTCCTTGTGCGAGCCCCTAGCTGTTGCGCTGGCCGGTATCGAGCGCAGCGGCCTTCGTCTTGGTGACTCCACTCTTATTTGGTACTTCGGATTTATCAATCGCACTCGTATCTACCTGACGACTTTTCAGTGGTGCTGGGCCGATCGGTTTGGTCTCCTTGCTGTCCGCTAGAGCAGCTGGAGCAGAACCAATTGTTATTACCGACCTGCTCCAGAGCCGCCTTGATTTCGCAAAGAAACTGGTTCCTGGTGTCCGTACCGTTCTCATCGAACGTGGATCAACCCCAAAGGAGTCCGCTGAGAAGATCAAAGCAGCGGCTGAAGGGCCTGTCAAGCTGGCTCTTGAATGTTCAGGCGTGGAGAGTAGTATACACACTGCCGTCTACGTGAGTGGAGACAATTTTCTGCGGATTAAAATTCCATGAGGAACAACGATATGCAGTCTGTGCAATTCGGCGGCAAGGTCTTCATCATTGGAGTTGGCAAAAACGAACAAGTGGTAATGCATTGCTTGATCAACATGTCATAATTATCTATATCAACCTTTACAGTTCCCATTCATGCATCTCAGTGCGAATGAAATCGACGTCAGCTTCCAATACCGTTATGCAAACCAGGTATTAAGGTCAACATTTAATGCCATTCAACTGCCATCACTTACGGGACTTCTCCCAGTATCCTAAAGCGATTCGGCTCGTAGAAGGTGGCCTCATCAACCTCAAGCCCCTTGTGACCCATCGGTTTAAACTCGAAGATGCTGTGTCAGCATTCCATGTCGCAGCGGACCCTACACAGGGTGCTATCAAGGTCCAGATCCATGATTAGTCAAGCTAAGCTGGCGAAAGTATGAAAGATGTTTGTACTCTATCGTATTGTTGCCTGAAGTGCAACGAAATCGGATATGTTGTGAAATTATTCCTTGGTGACTTGCGATTATTTTGCCAACTGTGCCACGTGACCTGACGAGAGAGTAGACCACGTGTGACGTTAAACTTATGAGAGGTGTTTGACTTTGCCAAGTCAGAAAGAGGCGGCCATGACGTTCTCCCTCCCGTCGCATCTTCCCCGACAAGTCGACTTATCCTCGCAGATTCTGTCCAAGCTCGACGCAGTCTCATTCCACTCACTCGACTCCACCGTTGCATCCTCATGGCGAGCAGAGCTGGACGAGTCCATACGTCTCACCAAGGTGTGCTCCCCGTAATCTGGCTGATGCACAACTTGACCAGGACGAACAGAAACGCATTCACGACCGTATACATGCAAACCTTCCTGCGTTTGAAGCCCAGTTGGCATCGGCAAGGTCTGCTCAGCAGCGGCTGCGAGGTCTTGCAAGCGACGTGGATGCGCTCAACCGCGCGGTCTCAAACCCAGAGGTACGGCTCCCCGTTTTTGATTGTAGACACTGGTGGTCATCGAATCATCTAGAGTGGTCTCACCCCAACACTCCTGGCAGCACTCAGGAGACACCAAGCTCTCGCTCAGGCATCCCTAGACGCAGACGTACTGCACGCGTCTCTCTCACACCTCTCGAAATGCAAGACTCAGCTCGAAACGGTGCAACACTTGGTCGAATCAGGCGATCTTCCAGCGGCGGTACCAGCGAGTGCCCAATTGACCCAGTTGCTTGACACCACACCCACACCCCTAGGGGAGGCGACCATCACGTCCGACATGAGGGTGCGTAGTTTCGTAGCTAGACATGTTCGTGCATCTGAATCCAGCCCCGCAGTCCAAATTACGTGTGCTCACGAACCGGATCGAAGAGCTGTTGAACAATGCGTACACGCAAAGCGTGGTTGTCTCCCCGACAGACGTCATCATTCGACCCTTTGTTCTTGGTTGGTCCCAAGGCTATGTTCAAGACTCTGATATTCATATCTCTCGTCTAGTTCCGAACTTGGCGAACCCCATACCACTGTCTGCTGTGCTGTCTTCGCTCTCCTCGTCCTCCTTGTCCACACATATGACGAGTTTGCGGCGTGACATAACAACGCATTACATTGAACACACACTTGACCATCCTAAGGCCTCGTTATCAATCTCACAAGAACCGGATCAATTTGGTTCATTCATACACAGATTGCAACGCCTCCCCTCATCCACCAATCATGATACAACACCTCTGGGCAATTTATCACGTATCCTGGAATTCATGAATGATAGACTGTTTCCCTGCCTACCCCAGTCACAACGCGAGATGTTTTTGAGAAGCCTTGCCAAACCACTGACGACATCTATCATGACCCGCCTGCTCATTCCTTTGCTGCCTTCAAAATTGGATGCCCTCCCTGCATTCCTGGCGCTGACGAGAAATTCTGTCGATTTCGAGACGAAATACGTCGTTGGGCTGCTTAAAGGAGACGCTTTTGAGAGGGAGATTAGGAACTGGGTTGACAATGTTTGCGCACACTACGAGAGAGGACGACGACTGCGCATCCTGGATGACGTTCGGAAGATCATCTTGGCCAGTGCTTCCCGTCCCAAAGACACGTTTTCTGCCGAACTTGTCACGGTCATCAACGCTACGCTCAGTGTGGAACCTGCCCTTGTTCCGACAGATGATCGTAACTTGCACGATGACCACATTTCAAAGACGGATTCCTCAAGCTCGGGCTTCGATACAGAGGATGCATGGGGCTTCGATGACGACGTCGCGAAACCAGATTCTTTGGAGGAGCCAGAGCCAGATCCGAATGAAGCTTGGGGCTGGAACGATGACCTGACTGAAGAACAACCCGAGACAAGCACTCAGGATTCCGTTGAAATTACCACAGAGGAACCCACCGAACAAGATCAAGTTTGGGATGATGACCCGTGGGCTGATGATTCAGCTGCCAACGAGGTGGCTCTACCAGACCGCCCACCTGTAACATCTTCCATACCTTCACCTCCCCAGCCAGCACCCGCAGCGTCAGCCTCGAGCAGCCGACAACAGCCGCATTCCAATGGTTATCCACCAACAAACAGTCACGTTGCCAATGGCCAACACCTACCTTCCAAACCTCCACGGAACGCCAATACCGTCACCAAGGAGCCGTATTCGGTATCGGTGCTCGTTCGGCGTATCGTCCAAGCCGTCGAGGACGCTTTGCACGAGGGGAAAGCGCTTGCATCCTCAGGCATATTCTCTAAGTCTTCGCCCTCCACTTCGGCTCCTGGCATGTTGATCATGCAATCTGGTGCTCTGGTTCTTGACCTGTACCGTGCCTTGTATCTTGTCGCGGCTGCATCGAGGTTGTCACAGCCTGCTGGTCGTATGCAATTTTCCAACGATTGTTATTATCTTTCGGAGGAGATGGTTCGCGTGTTGAAAAGTGAACAAGGGCTGCCTAGCGTGCAAGATAGGCTAGAGGAATGCAAAGATGACCTCAAAGTTCTAGCAGATAGCTGGTTCTACCAAGGCATTGTAAGTGATCATCACTGTCGTTGAAATCCGTATTCGTATCGACTCTGCTCGACCTCAGGACAAACAGATGGCAGCTCTGGAAGATGTTTTAGCGGACGCAGATGGTTTCACGGACACGTCGGACCAAGAACGTTATGACGAGTGCGAGATGGTGATCACTCGAGTTCTTCGGGATATACGAAGTGTTGCACATGCGTGGAAGGTGAGCATACTCCTCAGAACTTTCTGTCACTCGCTCAGCCGTCCACAAAGTCAATTCTTCCAAAAAGCAAGTACTACACGGCGGTGGGATCGGTCGTCGATGATGTCTTGTCACGGATCCTTGATAGTATCCTGGCGATATCGGATATACCTGAAGTGGAGTCGCACAAGCTAAGCGAACTCTGTCGGATCTTGACTGCACTCGAGGGATTGTTCGTAGAGAACACGAGCGAAGTGAGCACGCTCTCGATGTGACGCCGTTATTATCCCTGCTAATCCGTGTAACTTCTCCAGTCTTCGTTCGTCGTCTCCTATGTTCCTTCGTGGTTGAAGTTTTCATATCTATCGGAACTCTTGGTACGTGCGATGGTCTACTTTCCAGATCGCATCTCGGACTGACTGTTTTTTTTCCTCCAGGAAGCGTCCATGGCAGACCTGACATATCTCTTCGAGGAAGGCGCATTGGTGGACTTTGAGATCAACGAGCTTGTCAAGCTGGTCAAGGCACTCTTTGCAGACACGCCTTTACGGACGAAAACGATAGACAAGATCATGAACGGACATCCCGTTCGGTGACCTTATGCTTTTCCCGCCTTGCCAGTACGATGAGCCTTATGCTGTATCTTTTGTTCGAGACCGATATCCTACGTATGAATGTCTGCGCGTAGTATTTCCCGTTATGCATATTTAGGAACAAGCACGTATTTGCACTTTTGTTGCCGTTCTACAGCTTCAGGTGGCGGCTACACTAGGTCTGGTACCTCTACCCAGTCACGTCCTTCTTTCCAAAATATCCGGAGAGATTCAATAAAAAAGGGGGGGAAATGCCGACCACCACACCTACTCCTCGTCTCGAACGCGAAACTCGTCCGGAAGACCGGAAGGAATGAACCATCTAAAAACGACCGCCAGAAGCATGAGCCAAACAAACACCGCGTGGCCTCCCAAAATACAATGCTCTTTCGAGAACGCATACATGGAGGTCGCCATCACAGGTCCGATGGCCCGTGCGATCGACGCCGAAGTCTGACCGATGCCGTTGATGGATCCTAGCGCATTCTTTGACGGCGCAGAGGCAGTGATGAACATGAACACACACGCTGCAAAAAAGGCAACACCAATCGGATTTCACACATCGACATGTTTTCCCAAAAAAAACGCGATAAAAGACGGACGTCGAAACACGTACCGAATGCAACGTCCCAAAAGACGATCAACGCCAGTTGCACGACGATACAGGCGTAAATCCACGTGTCGACGACACCGCGGGTTTGAACGATCCAACTCATGAGTGGGAAGAGGAGCATGAGTGGGATGTAACACAGGATCGCTCTACAAAAGAGCCGTTTGGGACCCATCCAGTCGACGAGTTTGGCGAGGAACAGGAGTTGGAAGATGCCGTCGGTGAGGCCCAATAAGCCGAGGCATGCGCCGATGCTGGATGGAGATAGACTGAGACCTCCATAGGTGATTGGGGTGGAAAAGAATAACGGCAGGAGGGATTTTGCCGAGATGTCGAGGTATCCCAAGACGGCATAGCACGCGACGGGATAAATGATGTCCGGTACGAACAGGTCTCGAAGGGGTATCAGTAGCTTGGTGTTGGGTATAGATCCCTCTGGATCTGACTCGATGACGCCGATAGATTCCGAGAAACGTCCATGTTTGCGCTTCGTGGCCAAGGTCTAATGTTATCGGGTGAGCGATCGCGCGGGCCGGTTGAGATGTCTCGACCAACCTCCTCTAAAAAGAAGAATAGGATTATCGTCGTCACTGCCACGACCGAGGCGGCCACGCAGCTCGGAAGAAAATAAGGATAAGTTTCCCAGAAAGGACCAGCAAAGAGGTCGGGAAAGCGGTCTGCTGGTCGAGCGAGAGCTCCACCCATGAACGGCCTTGCGCGCCAACATTAGCAAAGGGCAAAAGCGTACATGAAAGCGAGTCGACATTCACCCCAACGTTGATCCAATACACCATCCGATCGGCATGAGCGCAAAACCTCGCGCTATATTTGTCGAGTCCGTCAGCTCGCCAATCATGCTCTTCGTGGCGCCGACATTGCCGTTCAGGAAACCACATATACATCGACTGAGAGAACTCAGTTGGATACCCAGGAGCTTTAACTTTCAACCGACCTGACTACAAGTTGCCAAAACGTTTTGGAGAGCCCGAAACAGGTCATCGAAAGGCATAAACCGGAAAGCCCAGTCAGGATGACCGGTTTTCGGCCAATTCGATCAGACAAACGGCTCCAATGCATTACGGCCATGGACTGCGTAACAAAGAAGAGAGATTCCTATGACAACCATGGAGTGCAGAATTTGGAATGGGAATCGTGGCCACTTACTATCAATCCCGCGTAGTATCCCACCTTGCGCTTGTCCCCTCCCGTAATATCGAGCTCGCCAACGAGTTGATTGATGTAAGGGTATATAGACATGGAGGATATCGGCTCAGCAAATTGTATTAGTAGCAGAATGCCGAGCTGAACCATTGGCAAGGGTGTTCGTGTCTTTCTGTAGGGCGGGGTCGGTAAGAGCGGGGCAAACTCATCTTGGACGACGGTGGATGGACTGTTGGTCCTCCCCTCTGCCACGACGGTCATTGATGGAAGGAGGTGCTGCGGTTTCCTTTCATACTGCGGCCATTCGGAGAAAGCGCGTAGAAAAACCCGATATGAGCAACATCCCCCAGAGGGATAGCAAATTGATAAACTAGGTGACAGACTCCGACATCGCATGAACTTGCACATCCACCAAATTCCAATGGATGTCACGGTAGCATTTCCTCCATGCAACACGTCTCATAATGCATAGCGTAGGGACTTCGCCACACCACGAGATTAGTATGCGTTTGGGGTGCAGCGTGACAAGCATTCGCGGTCCCCTAGATTCTCAGAGAATGGAACGGCATGAGTTCCATGGAGTTCGCAGCAGATCGCAGCTGATGCTTACCCATGAAACGCAATACTATTACTACTTGGTGGCGCTCGAGCGCCACGTCACAGTGATTGCCGCTTTCTACTGCGGCGCGATCATGCTCTACGATGGTCATTGAGGGGAATAAATACATGGGCTATCGATTAGAATAGCCAGTTACCTATAAGGAATGCACGGCGTCGAGTCATGGTTGTGGTCATAAATAATGGTTGTGGTAGTAAAGACGAATGCTAAATCCATGGAGGGCTTCTCACGTCGCCCATGGCTTCTTAATAGGCGACATACGCCACGCATAACAACGGGAAGCCCGCGTAAAGACCAATCCAGAACACGACGTTGCCCATGAGTCTGTTCTGCTTAAGCACTGGGGCGCGTGAGACGATGATGAGTGGGATCTGGACAAGCTGCATGAAGAACAAGTAGAGTCTACCCCAAATTTCAACAATTTAAATATCAATTCTACGTTGACCAACTACTCACCTGAGCTTTCGTGTAACGATGACCATCACTAACTCATGCACTGCAGCGCTCAGCAAAAATGTGACGAACATCGCGCCTGTACGAGATAGAGACGGATATGCGGCAAGCGACGACGCATATACGTGTCGAAGAAGAAACTGGTGGACGGGCCTGTTCCATTTACGAGAGAACTCGTCCCACGAGGTTGAGTTCCACTGTGAATAAGAGGTAAACGTCACTTGAGTATGTTCTCGGCAGCGTCGTGTATCAGAACCATACCCAGTCTTCGTAGAACTGCCGATCCGCGAAACTATGCGGTGAGTGAGCTCACACCTCAGAAGAGTTGAGCCTGTACAATGCTCACTATGATAACTCAGCGAATGTATTACATATACATTCTTCACCAAACGGATCAAAGCATTAGTGACCCAACCGAGGGGTTCCGATAAGAACTTACCGAATATGATGTAGAAAAGCAATAAATAAGAAATCATAAACGGCAGGGCTAAATCCAATAACGAGCGAAAGAATGACTGCTCTGGGGAAGGTGTAAGTGGTATGATAAAGCTCTCGGTTACCGTATAGAGAAGGGCGAAGGATCCCATAAATGCCACGGTCTTCTCAAAGACGTATTCAGGACGGATACTGGAAATCACGTAAAGCTGCAGTTAGTTCAGGTGATGCAAGATTAGCGACAGAGCTTACCGATCGGTGCGAGGGTACTCCAACTCGTATACGAGAGTCGGGATGAACATGTAGGTGCAGAAGTGTTTCCAGGTCAAATTCTGTGGGTATCTCACTCGTTCGGTTCCGATAGACACGAGTTCAGCATCGAGTTCAAGGAACTCGTAAGCTACGGAAGCGATAGCCTGAGACGGATGATGAACAAGTATCGATAGCGGTGTCGGTGTCGGTGTCGGTGTCAAGGAAAGTGGGTCGATACCGGAGGAATCAGGAGTCGAAGGATTGCTGGAGTCATGAGTGGTACCGCCGAGGACTGGCCCACCAAACTCGACTACAGCGCGGTTTGGAGCGGTCACCAACCTCTGCCGAAGCGCATCTGCCGGCTGCGGGTCAGGAAGTGAGCTCACGATCACAACCTGGCCTCGTGCATTGATCAGCGAATCCGATTCAGCTTCCGAGTGAGCTTCGCTTGAACTTGACTCGAGATGGGACTTGGCATCAAGAAGAGCTTTATCCCATCCTCCAATTGACGGATCTTGCGCGAGAGAACGCAGATGAGCAAGGATGCGTTGCGAGCGCTGGGAGATATCGTGGAGATAGCCGTTGACGGAGATATAAGAATGCATTTTCATGATCATCACGAGAGAATGCAAAGTCAGAAAACCGGATTGGACCCATGGCCATTGTCTGCCCACATGTCGTTTAGTACAGCGTGAAGAACCGGGATGTATGCTTACCGATGATATGTCCACGTAATGACGGCAACCAATATAAACGTCTGGAAAGCGTGTTGGAGTACCACGCCTATCCAGTAGTACCTTATCCAACCCTTGTTTATCGCCTTTGCAAATGGCACGCAAATGGCAGTGGCGAGGACGAGGACGGCGTCAGATACCGCGAGGACAACGACATCGCGAGAGAACATGGTGGCAAAAGCGAACGACAAGGCATATCCGTTAGTTTCAAGGGAGGAAACGAAGGTCTGAACAGTGAAGAGGAAGAGAGACATCCAGAAGAGCGTGAAGAACCCCTGGAGAACGTTGTTAACATGGACACGACCACGGCACGTACGAGATCGGTGCCTACTCTGAACTCGTTTGATCCCGATGACTCGTTGGTCGTGTCAAAGTGGGATTTACGAGGTTTGAAGGTGACCAAGGCACGGAGCCTCTTTGCAGACCTTGACCGAAAGGGTTTTGAGACATATAGTGTACCTTCGGCGGAGTAGTCTGAGCTCTTCGTGTTTGCAGGCTTCATGATCATCGAGGAGGGAGGTGGGTGGGTGATGCAGGGAAGCATGGTCGAGTAGGACGCGGGAAAGTTGATGACAAGGCACTGCCAAGCGGTACTGATCTAACGAATCCGACTCTCTTGGATCATCTCCGATCTCCATTCCACTGCCACTTTCACGCGCCAAATGTTTTTTTTTTTTGGAACATTGCTCAAGTTGATGATCTTGTATGTATCTGTAACTACATGCACGATGCATAAATTAAACGTCGGAACCCCCCAATTACTGTAGTATTGATGAATTTGTTTACTAAGCAGTCATTACCGCCGGCGCTTGCCGCTGGCTCCGCATGCCACCGTGCTTAGTGAGATGACGCATTCTGTTCTTCGTCATAGACAGTGTGACACACTGTGACATAGTGTCACATGGTAGATCTGTACACTCTCCAGTTTCCTCGAAAACCGAGCGACGTCGTCATGCACATGTCCCGACCTGACAACACGGACGATCACGCCCATCTCGCATGGATGCGCGAGGCCATGGCCATGGTAAAAGCCCCATTCACCGAACCACCCCAACCTCTCTTCTCAGATTCGAACAGGCAGAGAAAGCACTCGCTTCAGGCGAAGTACCCGTGGGATGCGTCTTCGTCCGAGACGGCGCCATCATAGCCAAGGCACGCAACAGAACCAACCAGCTCCGGAACGTATGTGCCGTGTTTCGCGTTCCATCCCCACTCACGCGACGTTGGCGACTCGTGTGATTTGATATGACTCTGCGGCACACAAGGCTTCGAGGCATGCAGAACTCGAAGCAATCGATCTCATCCTCGAGGATGCGTCACTCACACCCCCGTCTTCGACCTCTCGATATCCCCTCGCCAACACGACGCTCTACGTGACCGTCGAACCATGCATCATGTGTGCATCAGCTCTGCGTCAGCTAGGCATCCATCAAGTATTCTACGGATGCGAGAACGACAAGTTTGGTGGGTGTGGAAGCGTGTTGGGAGTGAACGAGCGGTGAGGGAACCAGGATAAGATTTTGACGATGACGGAATTGATCGATACCACAGCCTCGAGCACCCCGTACACCCTTCGTACAAAGCCACTGGCGGGTACCTGCGGGAAGACGCGATTATGATTCTGCGGCAGTTTTACGTCACAGAGAACTCCAACGGTCCGTTCCCTTGCACCGCCCTGTCCCTATCCTTATTCATTCCACAAACGTTAATACGTTGATGCCCACAGCCCCCGTGCCAAGGCAGAAAGCTACACGCACCCTCAAAACTGACATTCCTGCCAAACCCTCCCCTTGAACAACTTTGCAGAGGGAGAAATGCCACGAAGTCGGCCGCCTCGTGAACTCAAGCACGCAGGCATATGTTGTCGTGAACGCCCCGGTGTTCATGTCAATCCCGGCCAGCTCTGGCAATTCACCCAGCCATCTATTTCCGCAGCAGATCTAGTGTTATAGAAAAAACGTGTCCTTCTCGGCATGTGGGTTCAACGTTCAACTCTGGCTGTGTCCCGGGCCGCAGACTGTTTGTGCGCGATCCTGTACTACCGCAGATGAACTAACACGTGAATATCCTTATCAACTTTCATTCTGCCATTTCAATCCAAGAGACTGGGCGACAAAGCCCCATTTGTCCGCGGCATCTTGGATGCTGGTAATAGAATAAGGTGCATCGTGAGTGATTAGATTATCAGATCAGACCAGTGTGATCTTCCAATCGGAGACACCGAGGTGGATTTCGTGTACGTACCGTTTCTCAGTGGCCTTCCCGGCCCCATGCCCAGCCTTCTTGTCTATCCGTATGAGGAGAGGGTGTGGATTGTGGGGTAACGTGTGCTGGAGAGTTGCGGCGAGCTTGAAAGAGTGTAGCGGGACGACACGGTCGTCATCTTCATCGACAAGGACAGTGAGTCATGATTGAGGGCATACGACGGTCTCACGTACGGTCAGCGGTCATTAACAAAAGCGGCGGCAATGTTTTGTCCTTGGGCACATTATGAAGTGGCGAGATGGGGTATATGAAATCAAAGTCATGCGGGTCATGCGGGTCACCATAGTCGGCAGTCCAAGACTTGCCTGTGGTTGCAAGGTTAGAGCTTCATAGTCGAAAATGTTAACGTGTCATTCACCGATTGTGAAGTCCGCAAACTCGAGGAACGTGTGTCGGTTGGGTCTGACGAAATTGGCAGGGGAACTGACGTACCTTGAGTAGATCCATCACCCCAACTTCCGCGACTCCAGCCCCAAACGTACCTTGCGGGGCGATGTTGACGCAAGCACCGACCAAGAGGCCTGTGGGGCGGCAGTCAGGTATCATCATCAAACAAGTTGCGGGGCTGCTTTCCTCCATTAGAACCTCCGTTGATAGCGACTTTCCCTGCAGCCGCGATTTTGTTCTTCACCAAGTACTCACTACATCACAAAGGCAA
Organism: Gastroboletus turbinatus; assembly: GCA_038090655.1. Taxonomy (NCBI): domain Eukaryota; kingdom Fungi; phylum Basidiomycota; class Agaricomycetes; order Boletales; family Boletaceae; genus Gastroboletus; species Gastroboletus turbinatus. Next base: position 39,972 of record JBBPND010000024.1, read on the forward strand.
GAAACTGAATGCAACGCGCTGTTGTTTGGAAAAGATACAAATCTTACGTGGCGGCAATGAAATCATCGAAGACGTTTATCTGCATGAATTGTCAACAGCGCTCTTTGATGGTTGAAAACCGCTGGCTGACCTTGCGCTCCCAGATCCCCGCGTTGTGCCACTCTTCGCCAAACTCGCCTCCTCCTCGGATGTTTGGCAAGGCAAAGACAGCCCCGTACGATTTCAAGAAAGTAAGAATCGAAGGGCTGAAAGTTGGATTGATCGAGATGCTGAACCCGCCGTATCCTGTCTCACCCGTCAATCAGCATCCATCAACCCTGAAAGCACGATGAGAAAGCTCACCGTACTGAATAGCCGGCGCCGTGCCGTCGGTCTTGGTGCTCTTGTGCCTCACGATGAACATGGGAACCTTGGTCCCATCCTTGGATTCATACCACACCTGTTCCGCGGTAAATTCATCAGCCTGGAGACCTTTCACATCCGTCGTGCGGTATATGCTCCACGCGGACTCCAGGGACGCTGTGGCATTGAAATTATTCACATCAAAGCGTCCGATAATACCAGGGTTGGTGAAGCCTGTCAGGGAAACAAAGACATCCGAGAGGGCACGGCGACCAGACACCTCGATAGCTCCAACGAAGGATGGTGCGATGCGCGTCAGCTTTTCGCCAGTCAGGGAATAGAGGTATAATTCGTCGATAACCTGATACGTTTGTAGACCGTCAGGGCATACTCGAACAGGGTTAGCAACAAACAAACTGACATTACGTTTATATACGAGAGCAAATTTGTCTTTGCCAATTGATATTATGTCGCTCAGCGATGCATCGTTTTCTTCGGGGATCAGATCTACTTGCGTGCGGCTGGGATCAGCGAGGTCAATCGTAACGACCTTATATTTTGGGGCATCGTGGTTCGTGCGAAGGTACAACTTGGTTTCATCGTTTGCGATGCTGCGGAAAAACGTTGGTGAGCGTAGGGAATGCTGAAAGCTGACTCACACATCATATTCGGCTTCAAACTCGTCTATCAATTTCTCCCATTTGATGTTCTGACCGATTTCTTCTTCTTGTAGATCCGCCACCCAGAGTAGATTTTTCTGTGCGCGTTGTCCGCCGATGTAGGTTCACGTGAACGATGCGGTGAGACAGAAAAATGGAGGGAAAAATACACACCCTAGCGGTGTCCCGGGTGACACTCAAGAACAAGTATCTCCCATCTAGCTCCGATATGGAAGTCCCCCACATCCATTCCCGGTGCTCGGAGTCTTTCATGACCAAGATGTCCTGCGCTAGAAACCCGAAACGTTGCAACCGGATTAACCGATAAACGACAAAACACCAGCAAGCTCATCAGTTAACCGGCGAGCGAGCGTGAACAGACTGACACTGTGAGGTGCCGATTCTATGGTAGTAAAGCATCGCGTCTTTATCTCCGGTCGTTTCAGTGCCTGCCTTATCTTCCGTGGCGAGTCCATGAGACTCGCGGCTTGGGAATCGCTGTCAGAAAGGAAATCCGTCAGATCCGTCAAGGGCGCCGTCACGAGCATGTCAAAGACCACGAGTCTGCTAATTACTCCGAGTATGATCGTGGGTTCACATACCTGGTAAAAGAATCCCTTGGAGTCGTGGGTCCACGAAATCGACGAAAACTTGACAAAGCGGATCTCATCACTGAGGCTGCTTTCGTGGTGGTCCACATGCTTGCCGTCAACTGCGGCCAGAGGGTTGCTGGTCTCACGAATATAAACCGTGCAAAAGTCGCTACCCTGTAGTAAGTGGCGATGACGGTCAGTCAGTTGTGAAGTTAAACTGGCAGACGAGAGAATCGGTGCTTACCGAGAGGGATATACCGTAGGCATAGTATTTGCCGTCGCGTGAGAAGGCGGTGACAGCAAGGGCGGCAGTTCCATCATCTGATAGCAGATTGGGGTCAAAGAACACTTCGCTCTTGGCTGCCCCGTCCTTGGCAAAGTCTGGCAACTCTTCGTCGATCGAACGGTAGAGCACTGAAAGGAATCGATGTTAACGTAATGCACTTCCCCTCGTCGAAATAACAAACCTGCTTGTGCCTGAAGACCGCTGTTATAGTACCAATACCACTTGCCATCATACTTGAGAACCGGGGCACTGAACTGTGAAACACGATCGTCAACCGCGCGACTGCGTGCACATGGCCACGCTTGATCGCACCTTTTCGTAATCTGTGTTTACTCTGATCTCGTTCTCCAATCTGGTGCGATCGGAATTTTTATCGAGATAGGTTCGAGTGAAGGCGTCCTGCGCAGAGGTCCACGCATCCGTTTCGTCGGTTTGCTCTTCAAGCCATTGATAGGGATCGGCCACACGGACTTGATCCTGTTTTTCGCTCTTGTACACGTCGACATGGTCTGAACGACGAGCGGGGGGGTACTGATTCGGAATCCATGGTGTTGGCGTCATTGTGCGAGCGAGCGAGACCGTTGAGCGAGAGAGGGAAAGGATGTGGGTGGGTGGAGAAAGGAGTCGTGAATATGACCTAGAGCTGAAGAACTTAGTGCCACGCGTGGTGGGACGACCGATCGCGAGCATATGCTGCATCCTTTTAACCTTGATCAGATCAGGGGTGCCAATGGTCCTCCCCGCACGCAATTGGCCAGGTGACTCGTGATCGATATGAAAAAAACGAAATGAAACGGAATGAAGAGTCGGTCGTTCGGAAAACTTGTCTAGATCCAAATATAAGGGCGAGGGCGAGGCCCTGGAAATGCAGTGCCGTTCCTTTGGCCTTCGACCGCGGAACGCTGGGATGTAATACTTCCGGTGAAGAGTGCCCCGAAAACGAGTGGAGAGCTGACTAATGTGTTCAAAAAAGGTAAAAGCTTCGGAATTCAACAACAGTAAACAACGCCTAGGAACCATATTGACTATGCGCTGTTCCGTGAACGAGTTCAGATACCATGGACCAGGTACGTCTTGTAACGACCTTACAACATCCCGCACTGATGAGTTGTTGAGCCAGGATGCCTTCCGAACCCTCCTGGCAAGCTCGCGGCGTTCACAACCTACTGCCAAAGAAGGAGTTCCTACCACTGCCGCAAACAGCATACGACAGAAAGTGTTCGTCACAATCATCTCCCACTCCTTGAGCTTGCTCATTTCCCCCCTAGCACGACCCCTGCATCATCTGAACCGGCGTTCAAACCTCGCAAGGTAAAGAAGACCGAAAACAAATATCGCGATCGTGCCGCGGAGAGGAGAGAGGGAATCGGAAACGACTATGCTCAAGTATCACTCCTCTTTTTCAGTCCGTGAGCGTGCTGTCTCACGCCTTGTCCTAGGTCGAGGCAGTACTGGAGGATTTCGAAAAACGAGTCGCCCACGAGGACAAGGATGTTGTGCGTCTCTCACTTTCTCACTGTGTACGGCCTTTATTGAAGTACTCTTAGATCGAGCAGCAGCGCAAGTATCTTGGTGGAGATAGCCAACACACCATCCTGGTGAAAGGCCTCGATATGTCGCTCCTCGAACAAAATCGTGCCCGGACCGCTCCTACAGAGGACGACGAAATCCTCGAACAAGCATTCGCAGAGGCTACTTCTATATCTGAACCTACGGAACCAAGGAAGCGCACTCGGGAAGACATCATCCGCGATCTCAAGGTCAAACGACAGAACGGGGACAGGTCAGCCGACCAACCAGTTGTCGAAAAGTCAGTAGAAGGAGACAGATCAGTTCTCGAGGTAGCCAAGAAGGCTGGAAAGTTCAGACCCATAGGATTCAAGCCAATTGGACAAACGGGGGAAAAGTCGAAAAAGAGAAAGGTCAAGGAGGGAAAGGAAAGTGTGAAGAAGAAGCAGAAAGTTGAGAGTGCTTCTGTACAGTCAGGAACAAAAAAGAAGCTGGCTGAAGAAACGCCCGCCGTACCTCATGAACATGAACCTTCGTCCTCCAAGACACCGAAAAAGCCACCGGAACCAGAACTCGAATCAATGGATGAAGACTTTGAGATTTTCGCTGGCGCCGGAGATTACGAGGGTTTCCCAGGTGACGAGGAGTCCGAGGAGGAACACCGTGACACTGAAGAAACAGGAGCGGCATCTGCACTCCGAGGGGCCGTCTCCCCTGCTCCTGCTCTTGATTCCAAAGGTTGGTTTGACGAACCTGAATGTGAGGTCAGGCACGCCTCCATACCACGAGAAAAGTCTCCGCCGATTCCCGAAACAGCAGCGACAGAAGAACCACAAGAGATGCGTATCAAACCTCTTGAGTCGTCAGCTATTCCTTCTATACGTGATTTCCTAGCCATGGACCAGGCGGCTGAGAAGGATGAGAAGCGGAAAGCACGTAAAGAGAAGAAAAAGAAAAAACAGAAGGCTGGCGACGACGACGACTGAGCACTGCATGTAGTCACATCCATGTGTATTATCGGAAGCATGTGTTTAGCATGTTATGTACATGGCACATTATGGAGAGGATCTGGTGTCATGATTGTCCTGAGGGCAAGGGCACGATAAATGACTTGCCCCGAGTGTGATAGTTTGCGAAACCTAAGCGGGAGTCCATCTCGTCGATAGTTCTGGAGGCAACTGATGAATAGTTGTAGCTCTGATCGCGCAGCTGGGGACCGACCTCTTTTTCATTTCGCTGGCCCAAGTGATGTCCCGTAGAGGTGGAGCGTTGAGAGAAGCACCCAAGGTTCCGAGTATGAGTGCAAAGATGCTCTCATACACAGTCTTTCGACCGACGAGAATTAGAAAGGGACATATGAGACTATACAAGGAGAACGTACATTCATTGGTAGGCTTCCCTGGGGGTTTCCGAGTGCTTTGAGACGCGACAAATCTATTGAATGGTGAGAAAAACCAAAACTGGTGTTCGTTCGGTCAACTTGCGTTCATATGCAGAATATGCGGCTGTAGAGGCGTCGTGAAACTGTGTTCGGATGAAATATATGCGCTTCAGCACGCACCATGAAACAAGGAAATAGTTGCTATCACGAGAAAAATCCGACCAGACATATCGCGCCGCTGTACGAGTGGTCAAGGAAGGGGTCCCGTGCACAGCATTATTTATTAAATGGGAAGGCACGCACACGGACTGATTTCAAACTCAGGCTAAGTCCTAATGGCTTGACCGCGGACAGTCTGCCCCGCACGCAGGCGGGATTCGGGGAAGCCATGACACCAGGTGAGATCCGTAGGCAGCATTTAATACACAAGGTCCCGTCACTGGTCACTGATCGGGGTCTAATCGGGTGACGTTGGAGACAGACAGATCTGAGACAAGGGATGCTCCAGTGGGAACGAATTGCGTCAATGGGGGATAATCAGTGGATACCAATTCATGCTCGTGTGAGCAGTCTAATCACTACTCGGTTTGGATGAACACCTTACGATAGGCGGGATGGTTTCCCAGAAAGGAAGCACCGGGACAAAAGGTCCTCCTGCTCCCTCTCCCATAAAGGGACTCGTCCCGTGTCCAAGTCGTTCTCTCCCCCATGCCTACCCTCCCTTAACGCCTGACTTTATTTATCCTAATCCACCACGCAGTCACCACGTTCCCCGCTGGCTCATACAGATATAAAGTCTCCCCCCACGCCTTTGCAACGTGGCAAAAATCTTCCCGTCCGGGTAGGTGCAGCTGTTCAACGTTTTAGTGTCGTCTTCTGATCATTTATACCCTCGGCGCTTCAGTCGAACTCCCCACCCTTCGTCCATAGCCCGCTCACTCTTACTTCGCCCCACCCGGTCACCTTGTATTTTTCTTTCGGCTGCGCCACATTATTTTTACAATGCACGTCAAAGAATCCGTCAAGGAATTCGTTCACGACGTCAAACGCAAGTTTTCGTCTTCCAAGAAACACAAGCGAGACTCCTGCTCCACTTGTACCTTTGGTAGTTTTGAGGGAGACTCGTCCGACTCGAGTATCGACACCTTCTCCCACCGTGGCGCAAGGGACTCTATGTCATCTTCCTCAATTTCCTCGCTACCTCAATTTCCAGAGCGAAGTCGATTCGTTACATTTATCCGTCCTCGCACGACATCCGCCTCTTTAGGGAAGCGCTATCCCAAAGTACTTCACAAATCCAGGAGTCTGGAGGGCAAACGCTACACACTCTTCTCATCGCAGCGCACGTCTGACGCTTCCCAGTCCAACTCCACACAAGCAGTGGACCGGGGCATTCAGTGGTCACCTTTGTCGATCCAGGATGCGGGTGACGAGTGCGAGACGATCGGGTCCTCGCAGGGGGAGTACTCGGATGTCATTGACATTCGTGCATGGCCAGTCAAGACGGATTCGTTGGGGAGGAGCACAGAGACCGAGTCACGCGACAGCTCTCAGACTCGGCTGTTTGACAAAGAATCACATTCGGATACTTCCGGAACTCTCGTGACCGTCGCGTCATCCTGTCACCAAAAGTCCGTTTCAGAGTCCGACTCACGGATCGACATAGTCGATTTGGACTCCGACGATATCGCTCCCCTTGTCCATCCGATGGCTCAACTTCCCCGCGATTCCACTCCGGACCCTCGCGAGGAGGAGATAACCCTTGCTGCCACCCTCGACAAGCCGACGACAGCACCGTCTCTCTCCCCCCCCGTCGTCCCTCAGGCATCGCGCACTATCACTCCTGCCCAGCCAACACAATCGACATCCCCAAGTCCCGCTCCCGTTTGTATCCCTCGCCTCACCGCGCCGAGCATGTTCCTTCCCGTTCCAAATGTACGCCTCGTTTTCCCACTTTCACATTCCTTGGTGTGGTGGTTGGCACCCTCGGGATTCCGTTTGCCATCCTCTGTGTCTATGTTTTTGCCTCATTCGGGGAATAAATCAACATTTGTGTGTCCGCAATCGACGCGGTCACACCAACATCAAAAAAATTTCCCTCCCCCATTCCTCCGTTCGAGGCAGTAACGAAAGACCAATTGGTGCCACCATGACCACCCATTTCTATGTATTCCTTTCTTCGTTTTTTTTTCGCTCGACCTTGGCGCTGACTTTTGGTGCCTCCAGACTGATCCCCTCGGTGCTCTTTTAATAAAGCACGTACCCGCTGAACAAAGGCCAACGACAGACGTCGTAGGAGAATATACAGGAAGAGACGTTCATGAGATGGTCGTAAGTTGTTTGCGCAAAATTTCTTTTTCAATTCGCCACACTTCTACATTGTCTTTCATTTCTCGCATTTTATCCCGTTTTCTCCATCTTGCCCATAATCATTCACATTATAGCCCTGTTTCTCGTATATGCACACACTCTTTTATCAGTTTACTTTCTCTCTCCCTTTTGTTGTCTGTACGAGTATCGAACCCCCAGTTCTTCACTAGCTGGCGGCCTTTTTTAGTGTTGTATCCCGGACTGTAGCGAGGTACTAATGAATGTGAAACATCCTTGCCCTCATACCCATTAACGTCATCTGATTCGTAGATGAAAGAGTGATACCCTTCTAACGACTCGTCTCGGTAGATGTCGAATTCATGGCGCGCCTTGGCAAAAATGGCGCGCGATAGGATCGTGGCAAGCGACCCCGAGGATTTGGGGAGGATCCTGGACGTGAGTGTCACCTTGTGTCCTCGAGTTCCAAGGCAGCTCAATCGTCTCTCCCAAGCTCTGGTCTCTCCGCATCTCCTCTCTCGCTCGCCTCCGTCTGACGAACCAAGCCTCTGCAGAATGCACCAATTTGTTCGCCGTCCTCAACGCCGTCCCCCCTACGTCCGTCCCCGGTGCGTTCCCTGGTTCAGGTTCCTTGCCTCCGTCCGTACCTCTCCCTTCTTCCCCTGCTCCCGCGGCAGCTTTGCCCCTCTCCCCATCCGGCTTGAGCGGGCTAACTCAACTCCCCGGGACGCCCTCCCAAAAGCCGTCCACGCTCCCGCCTTTACACGCCGGTGGGGCCACCCCTGCGATGGGACCGCGACAAGGCGCGAATGAGCTCATACACCCGTTCGAACTGACGATGTTTCATGCGCGCGTGCATTATTGGTCGGGAGATCCGTTGGGGTATGTCGATGCGCTGAGTCGGATTTTAGGACGGTGCAAGGAGAGGGCGAGGGAGGAAGGAAGGGTGGTTGTGCAGCGGAGGGAGATGAGGGAGGCGGTTAGAGCTCGAGGGGGAGGTGATGTGGAGGGTACGAGTCGATCGGAACGAGCGAGCGAGGACGAGGACGAGGGTAAAGAAGACGCTGAAGTTGCTGAAGAAAGCATGGAGAGCGGCGAGCTCCAAGATGAGGACGGGGCCAAAGAAGACCCTGAAGCCGCTGAAGAGAGCATGGAGAGCGCCGAGTTCCAAGATGAGGACGAGGACAAACAAGATGCCGAAGCCACTGAAGAGAGCACGGAGGTCCAAGATGAAAAGGACGAACCAGACGACGTCCTCGTCGCAGCCGAAGCCAATCTCTCAATGTGGCTCGAACGCATCGCGAGAGTTTGTCTGATTCTCGCGAGCCAGATGATCGAGATGAACGTAGGCACTTTTTTAATTGGTTTTCCCCCTCTTCCAGATCGACAACTTTTTTTGATTCCTCGTCGTTTTCACTCACGCCGTTGGTATTTACCTCTGGACTCGTAGGACTATCAAGCAGCAATCAACCTGCTCGTTCCGCTGTGCACTCACCGCGTTCCACCTACCTTCGTACCGACACCTTCCCCGGCACTTCATTCGGCCCTCGCACGGGTCTACCTCCTCTCTGGAAACCTTCAAAAAGCAGAGGAACACTTTTCCATCGCTGCATCGGCCGTAGGGAACAGCGCCAACGGGATCGACATTGTCGTCATGAACACCGCATTATTAGCAGCTGCCTCGGGCGACTGGACGCGTGCCGAGGAAGCACTCGGGGAGATGGTCGCCAAAGATCCAGGAAATTTCACGGTGTGTATTTGTACTATGGATGTGTTCTGGGAGCGCTGACCGTGGCCAACATGCATGCATGTCGGGTTACTTAGGCGATCAACAATCTCGCTGTCACGTTATTGTGTCAGGGAAGAATCAAAGAGGTACGAAACGCCATGTGTGTACATGGAAAATGAACTGACGGATGATGATGTGTATAGGGCATCGATCTCCTCGAAGCAGCGTTGAAGACGTCGCCTT
>JBBPND010000025.1:0-49019 GCA_038090655.1 Gastroboletus turbinatus
ATCCATATCATCTTATGTCGTTTGGAGAGCTTGGACTTCGTAACGAGGTATGAAGGATGCATTTATTTTGCGCAACGTTTTGACATGCCAATACAACGAAGATAAGAGTCAGTACAGTGACGTCTACGCTGAAACTCATGTACCACGCTATCCCCAGTTCGACGCCCCAAGTCCTCTGCGCAGCTGGAACCAACGGCGGCGTCCTTCGCAACACTACCATTTCAAGTCAATACCCATGCGAGACGCAAAACCCGTTCCGGGCTTCTGAAGCACAAGCGGTTTCCCATGATGATCAGTATGGTGGATATACCACGGAACCGGAAGATTTGCCACCACATATACCTAGTCAACGGAAATCCCGTGGGGTGAGCTTGTTGGACAATGGCCCAGTACCTGGTCCAGATGGCGTGCGGAGAGTTGCGAGACCGACGGCAAGACGGCCGACGTCACAAGCGCCTCAGAACCGGTATTCACGGTCATCGACTGTATTCAACCTACCGCCTGGTGCAGCACCGCCACAACCAGGAGCAGGGTACGGGGCTGGGTACTAACACAAATCATTTATAGATCGATCATAGTTGGACACTCGAGCGAGAACAGTTGTCTTATGACTGCGCTGCTGTCTCTCTTATCCGATTCCGTACTCTACTGCGATGCTTGTTGGACTGGATGACACTTTTTTTTGCTCCTGGACTTCCCCCCTGCCCTCACTCTCGTGCGTTATATGATACCTAACGACATTTTCTTTCCCCTTCTATTCTCTCGTTTGCCCTGAACAGTTGGTTAGAAACTCTCGATCTTTCTTTTCTCATAACTTAGTACTAACCTCCCCACTCGTGGCGAACTACACGACTTGTCTTACAAGCGCGCTCTGGAGTAATGAATGATCCTCCCCACACATCCGTGTCTCTCTCTTGGAATATGGTCCATGCATTTCATATATATCTTGGTTTACCGACGATTAGTATTTCGTCCTACATCACTCAGAGAGCTTGGACTTGTGGATTTTTTTTGTAGGTAATGATGTACATGTGAAGGATGCGTTTTATCTTGCGCAACGCGCTGACATGTCAATACAACGACGACAACAAAAAAGTGGTCGTCATGAAATCCGGACGTGTAAGCGTTTGAATGGCAAGGACGTAGGGGTTCAGGTGCTTTTGAACCCGCCAACTGCAAGGCTAGTTGAAGCGACTCTCCTCCATGTGATCAGTGCTTTCCAGTCGCATCTCTGAGAACTGGATGTGGCAACGGGAGCTTGGCCAGAAAACATAGGAACTTGTCACAGTATTGCACTCGTGAAAAACAACGGGTCGAGGGCTGAAACGTTGGATCTAAAGCTCGAAAGGGTTGCTAATTGCTACCATACACGAGTCGTCCTGACGGCGTTCGCGGCGTTCGACACTCGAAACGTGCAACGGATGAAAGAGGGGGTGAATTGAACGACGAGAAGTCCGGTAGAACACAAACGGGTGTCAAATGCCCCTCGAGTTGGGTGTCGCATGATCAGCAACAATTTGTTTGCGGTGAGTCCGATCCGAACGTTGAGCCGGTATGTCTCGCGTGGACGGCCGTATTTATGATCGAGTGCATCGGGAGAGCAGACGAGACGATTGGGAAAGGGGAGGGGAGGAGTGTTCTCACCCAGTATGGAACGTGTCTGGAAGTTTCAGGTGTCCGAGCTTGAGCGTGGTTTGTAGGTGCACAGACGTAGATCCGTCTCCAATTTTACGGGGAACATTCGTCTGGAGTTTGAGCGCGTCATTTTTTGACAAACGTGCTGGGATGCACGCATATCTTGTGCGTAGCATGTCGCAAGTTGGTCAAATATAGATTTTACGCTAGTAGTGAACCGAATCCTGTGGTCGAAACATGATGAGCGATCGCAAGGTGTAAGTACTTGGAATAGACGGAATGTTTCGACGATGCTGACTGCTTGTCTGTTCATCGCAGCAAGGCCACGTATTTGGGATCCGAGTGAGAATGAACGCCAGGGACACGAGGCACTGCGGGAACGGTCTATATTAAGAACAAGGAAACATATTTATGAAGTGATTTTGCGCCCCACGAGTAAACCAACACACCTTGCTCTGACATTTTGAAGCCGACGACTGTGTATAATTGGTGAGCATGTCGTCGATGAATACCGGTGCGTGGCAGTTCTGAGGAGTGATTGAGCAATGGTGACAATTCAGTAAGACCAACCAATAGTACTCGACACTGGTGGCTCTGGACGGATATTAACAGTCGCTTTCCATCCCGACGGAGAGCATCTTTTGGGCGGGGGTGAGGGTGGGATTCGACGATGGCGACTTGCAGATAGTCAAGAGGTCGGAAAGCAAACAGAAATGGAATTGTATGCCATTTGTGTGTCGAGGGACCACAAGTGGGTTGTGTGTGGGACCAACAAGGGAGCAAGCGTTTGGGATGCAGAGTTGCACGAAAAGGTCGTCGACGTGGAGGGCAGAAACACGGTGTTTGCAGTCGACGTCTCCCCTGATTCGAGCAGGTTCGCCACCGGGACTGGGGAAGATAGTAAAGCGAGCATTTGGAGCGTCGAAACGGGGAAGGAACTCGTCGGCCCGCTCGAACATGATCGTGATGTCACTGGAGTCAAAATTTCGCCGAATGGTGAACACATCGCTACTACCTGCTACGGAGGCTCCATTCGTGTTTTCGACAGTCGAAACGGTGATGAGCTAATCAATATCAAGATCACCATACGAGAAGCCGCCGCAACTACTCCGCTTGCGTGGTCGGGCGACAGTCAGAACATTTTTGCCGCATGCTATGACAAGAAAATCAGATCTTTCGACGTCTCAACTGGGTCTCAGCTCGGCGAATCGCCCATTCTCCATAACGATGCTGGCTACTACAGTGTCCAGTCTATCGCTCTTGCCGCCAACGGAAAGTTCATTGCTACCACCACAGGACATTCTGTCTTGTTCCTGGACACATTGACACTGACTCGCATCGACCGTGTCATCGAGGACAGTGAAGTGTTACGGTCGATCGCCATATCACCGGGCAACAGCTGTCTTGCGACTGGACGGCAAGACGGGAAAATCATCATTCATGATCTTGGCAAGATTCTCCCGGACTTGTATGGTCCATTCCATGTAAGTATTTGCGCCTTCATGGTCCTGGCATATCAGATAAGCCCCATTCCATCTCCCACACTGACAAAATACATCAGGTATCTACTCGCGAGGGGGTGCAACAAGACGACAACAAATCCCCAGACTCTAATCCGGTAGGAGTCCATTCTGTCACTAAAAGAGTTGTACTGACTGTATTGTGTACGCAAACCAGGAAGAACCTGAGAAATCCAGTCCGCTCGAGTCCGAGGGACACAACAATGACAGCAATGGTGATCTCGACGTATGGGTTCGTTCGTTTCCACATTGAAGTACGTTTTCACGATGACATAGGCTGAGGTGCCGTCGAGCACGCCCGCTCCCCAGTTCGACTTTGAAGAGGTTCGTGACCGCTGCATTTTTCCTCCCGTCGTGTTGACGCTACTGCAGCCACCATCCCCGACCTCCTCTACCGACCCCCAAGATGGTAAGATACCGCCACTGGACCCATCCTGTACTGATCACAGTCGTCAGGTGCCCCACCAGTGACCCCGCGTCCAGAGCCACATTCAAGGGGAAACATTGATAATGTCGAGTCATCTAGGGGCCATTCGATATTTAAAAAGTTGCTACGGAGAAAGAGTAACAAGGACTCGGCTTCACACAAGCCTGATCGACTCTCCGGCAAGTCGCGCCAGCCTGCTGATTATCAATCTCCTTCCCACTCCCCAGCGAGAGAGGGTGCCAGAAATGAAGGCCCTTCGCAGATGGCTGCAGGTCAACGTCAGAAGGTGAGTGCTCTTCCTTATAGACGAACGGATATGGTGTATCTGACATATCATCTTAGCGAGCGGTTGCAAAACCCGTGATAAAACAACAGGTTCGTTGCTCCTCAAATTTGTATGCAGGGGCTCATCACACATTACAGAAGAAGAAGAAATCACCTGTCAAGCCTACTCATCCCAAGCCTCCGAGCGAAGATGCTTCCCGTAGCGGACAACGTGCTGGGGATACAACGGAAGTGGACCCAGTGCGTCTTTTTCTGGTGGTGGTAGACCTCATCACGATTGCTCACGTCTTATTAGGGACAACAAGCGACCAATCCATCTCATCCCCCAGCAGGGGGGGTCCATGTAACGGTGCGCGTCACTTTGCTTCAGCTTACATTGTTAGAATTAAGTCTCGATCAGTATCAAGAAGAGACGGGCATCTCTACCCTTGCGCTCTCATTTCCCACGTGGTTATTGTGTTTTCGCTCTGGTACACATGATGTGACGCATTGACCCGGGCGATGTAAGTAGACACCAAGCTGAATCATGAACATCGAATATACAGTTCTCTCACAAGCGTGCTCTGCAGTAATCAATGGTTCCCCACACACATCCGCGTCTCCCTCTCTTAGCATATGATCTCCGTATTTTTTTTCTTGGTTTACCGTCGTTTCATTTTTCGAGTTCATCTATATCAATTTACGTCGTTTAGAGGGCTTGGACTTTGGGATTTTTGTAAGTAACGAGGTATGAAGGATGCATTTATTTTGCGCAACGTTTTGACATGCCAATACAACGAAGATAGGCCTAGTCATTGTCATGAAACCCGGACGTGTAAGCATTTGAATGCAAAGGGTGGCATTCTGGCACTTCAACGACTTCTCCTGGGGTCAAACACCTGGCGACAAGGAGAGTGAATTCGATTCCTCCAGTATCGTCATGAAGCAATGGGCGGAATTCGAGCGGGAACGGCAAAGAGATGAGTGAGTGAAATTCAAGCCCTCGATGGCACTTCCGAGCACTTCCGAGCTAACCCACTGAAATTCAGAGCGGTGTGCTGCCTCATTAGATTTTGGTTTCGGTGAATTTTGGTGGGTTATGTCTTGAACTTCATATCAACATGTGCTCAATCGCGCACTGAAAGTCATGATGTTTACTCCACAATGTATTGACTTGGAGTAAGCACGACGGTCTCACTCTCTGTGACCAATTGGGCAAAGACGGGTGGTGAGCAAAGCTGGGATTTGGTGGACGGGGTATCTGAACGTGGATTGCGAGCTGTTGGAAAATCTATTGAATGTCGACGGTTCAAGGTGAAAAGTACGTACGTTGGAATGTCGTGTCTTTCTCCCGAATCCACTCAGGACGATTCCTATGTTCCCTTAGATGACCCGCATTTTCGAACGCCAGAATTCCAGAACGACACTCGAGCTGAACTGTTAAAATCAACTGTAGCCAAAGGTCGCTCGATGATCGACACGGATCCAATTGCCACTGGGTGCGAGCGCCAAGGAGACAACTAGGAGGTGATTGACTATCATATACACGTAGATCCAAGGAAAAGGCAGACTCAATTGCCAGACCAGGAACCCCACCATCCCAGCTCGCCTCCTCACCAGTCATCATCATAGTAGATTGAGACATCGTCGTTCCTTGCTTGGTCCACACCGTCTCTCGGTACGAGTCCAAGAGAGGCCAGCACCGCTTCGTCTCTCATTTCGAACGGCCCGCCAAAATGAACAATTTGCCAGTAATGTTCGAGCTCAGAATAACTATTCAGCGTATGAGTCGTGTCCATATTCACATCCATACCAAAGCAAAGCGACGTACAATTTCGGTAATCCATCAATCTTGGTGAGCACAGTCAGTGTCAGGATTTCGACAAGAACGGGTTGCAACAAACCTGCTTGCCACCATACTCGACTGCTGCCTCGTTTAGCCAGCCAATCAGATAGGTAATACTAGCTATATCATATTTAGGAACGTTAGTCCCAGGACAAGACAAGAGATGAACGACTTGCCTAGGGACCGTTGCGGACCCAAGTACAAGGCATGCTTTCCATATCCTCCACGTTCCTCTATGCTCTTCTCGTGCAACACCCGCATCATCTGACTGCTTGGGAGTTTTGCCCTGTTTGTCCAGACTTTGGCTAGCGCAAGCGCCGCGTAATCTGAAAAAGGGAACGTGCGGGTGCCCAAAGTGACTGTGTCATTGAATGAGCAGAGGTGAAGCACGACACACAAAACTGGCCACAAACCACCAACGAATGCAAGAGTGGGGTCCGGGATGTAAAATAGATCGAGATACAAGTCTCGGACGTGCGAGCCATCCGAGGGAAGGAAAGGTGATACTGTCGGAGCTGAGCCTTCATGAGGTACATATGTTGCATCATCATAGTATTGCGACAAGAATGGAAACGAGTATCGGAAGCCAGTAGCAAGTATCACACTATCAATTCCTGATAGGATCTAGACATGGAGTCAATCGCTGTTGCCGAAACACGGAAGCGAAATGAAACACACAGTACCGTTCATGAGTTCGACAAGGCCAGATTGAATGGGAGACCCTTCGGGTATAGGTAAGAATTGTTTGATTTCCCCAACGAGGGTCGTGTTTCGGGGGAGCCGGCGTATGGCCATTTCCAGCCTACGGCGTGCCATGCTATCTATTGCGGTGTCAAGGATTATGGGTAACCTTTAGTCACTACTGCGGTACACACCTTTGGCGGGCTTGAATGTCATGGAAGAGTTAGATTTGGTCAAGCTAGCGGGGATGTTACACGCCTCACCCGGAAAGATTGGTAGATCCGTCCAGCTTGATGATTCAGGTCTCTAGATATTTCAGATCCACTAACCTGGGCCTCTTGTCAGCAGGAGACTGACTATACAGACGTGCCTTACAGATGCACCAACGATAAGCACCGTCTGGTTTGCATATGCCTCTGGTCGCCGATATTGCCTCGAGTGACAGAGAAGATCGGGAAACCTCTGGACCCACTGCTCGAGACCGGGAATGGAGGGCATTGATGGCGCATTGAACCTGCCCGCAGCAACGACAACAGCATCAAAATCCTAGGTATGACCCGTCCATAAGATGGAATGTTGAGCCGAGCAAGAAGAGGGAAGCGTACTTCGGTCCACCAAGTTGCTCGGTAGGTGTTACGAGGGGTTGGCTCGAGGGACTTGAGCCAGAGTCTCCAACCTTGCTCTTGCCCGGCATGGTTGATTCACTTCTCGATACGCTCTACGCGGGTGTTATAAGCAGTTGCGGGGTTTTCGTCATTGCTGTTGATGTTGAGATAGGAAGCATAAGATCGAACGTAGTTGCTAATCTGATGATGCGAGAGTTCTGAATATCTGGAGTGAGTGACTAGTTCGAAGAATGAACCGGAACGTACCCCATTGTGTACCCGCGGGCCAAGGGAATTGAAGAAACTAATGTGTAAAAACGACAATCAGATTCTAGAAGAATAATGAGCATATATGTTTTTTCCACCTGTTGCAAAGGCTAAGCAAACGTGATCATCAACATTGCAAGCCTATCCTTCACGCCACAAGAAGCAACATACAGCAGGCGCATTCGAAGTCAATGACTCCCAAAGCGGTCTCGGTCCTCTATGATCCCTCTGGATCTTGCCGTCGTCCTCGAACTCGTTTGAATACGGTAAATTGACGCTGGCTGGAGGAAGGGAAGGCACAAAATCGGCGATTTCGGCTGGAGCGTTCGGCAGGGGAGCGTCGAGGGGAACCTCTTCGGTATAATGCCAGTTGCCGCCCGGGACGCTGTCCCGCTCAAAGATGCGAACATCTAGACCGGCTCCCGTCAGTTCGCGGTATATGACCAGGCCACTAGGAGGTGTGAGTGAGTGATAATAAGATGATTGGGGGACAGACTGCACCTTGATCCAGCACCGATAATGGCAACCCTTTGAATGGGCCAGCCAAACGGGTACTCATCCGTCTCAGCTTGTCGAAATGACGGTGTAGAGAATGGTTGCTGAACGTTGGCGACCGAAAAACCAACAAGTAACACAAGACCAATGATCGGTCGCATGACAACGCTCTAGTAAAGGTCAGCAAGTCTGGGAACCACCTCATATGGGT
The DNA here is from genome assembly GCA_038090655.1 of Gastroboletus turbinatus. Classification (NCBI taxonomy): domain Eukaryota; kingdom Fungi; phylum Basidiomycota; class Agaricomycetes; order Boletales; family Boletaceae; genus Gastroboletus; species Gastroboletus turbinatus. The sequence goes on from JBBPND010000025.1 coordinate 7,952, forward strand.
CATGGTGCAGATAAGCGAGCGGAACAAAGCGTGAACCGGAGCAATACATTGACAACGATGTTTGTTCCCTTTCAACGTTGCATGTCTCTGCAAGGGCAGTGTATGGACCCGAGCCTCAAGGGCACATAACAGAAAGCCAAACTGATTGCTATCGACGACTTGGTCATGTTGGGAGTATTCCGAAGATTCTGTCGTTTTACTTCTCTTCGCTTTGATCAAGAGTGCTCGAAATCAACAAGCCCTTTTTCACCTCCATTATCGTCAAGCTTAGTCTGGTGACCAGACCGCTAGTATACCGCTAGTATGAGGTTGCCGCGTTGAGAGGCAAACCGTCGACGTCAAGCTACTACCCATGTGCCCTCCTCGCCTCCCTCCTCAGCCAATCTCACACCGTGCCAGGATCGGGCAACTAACTGATCGTCGTGCGAATAATTACAGATATTCGATGGCTTCGACATCTGACATCAACCATCCACCTTCAAACGGGGGTCCTGATTCGTCTACTACGGAGTCTTCACCCTCGGTGCCTTATGTTGCAAGGCAACGGCACGACAAAAATGGTGCATTGGTGCTTCCCGCTCCGTTGTCTACCAACAGGACACTCGCGTCCGCTACTTCTGCGTCATCGGTTGGTATGTCCCGGTCGAGCGAGGATGTGACGTATGCTTCCGACATGGGCTCGATCTCTAACCAACGGTTGATCAGCGCCCCTCGAGATCAGTACAGCGACGTCTACTCTGAAACCCATGTACCTCGCTATCCCCAGTTCGATGCTCAAAAATCCAGAGCAACTTCGAGGGTTCGGCGGCATTAGCCATTGACCACTTCTGGCGATGGATCAGCACGAGCGGGTCTCACCTTTACGACCCGAGTATTCATCATTTCGTTCATGGGCTTATGCGGAAAACATTCATACAGATGCTTTCGAACATAGAGACTTTCCTCCCGCCAGCCATCCAAAATGACTTCAGCTCTGCCATCCAGTATTTCATTGTCGAACTCTACAAGGTCAGACAAAGATGAACGAGCCTGAGAGTTCGCGAGCCCCTCCTCGAGTAGTATTGCAGAATTCTGCACCCGACGCTACACAGCGAGATGAGACTCGGATGTTGGGCAAGCAAAGGAGCTAGACGCCACAGGAAACTCACCTGAAAATTCCTGCGACTCGTAGGTTCCGTTCAGACCAAGCACAGAGACTCGGTATACGATGAAGACCACCACTCCCGGTTTACGCTCCCCATACTCCCCGGCTCTTACGTCGCGCTCACTGACCCCATCCTCGAGTTCGTAAAATTTACTACTTGCGCGGTACTTGGCCTCGCAGACCACCTGGAACAGCTCGCGCCTACACGACGTACTACATAGCTACAGCGGTGACACCGCACGAGCTATTCCAACATACGACCATTTCTATGATTCCATTCGCATGCTCATTGCCAGGGAACTTGCCCGGTAACTCCTGCGACTCGCACTAGGCTCCAGACACCGACGATGACCTGATACTGAGGATCACAGCCCCATCGCGTTCCGTTCCTTTCACACCCCGGACCAGTCATCCTCTCCTCTTTATTGATGATCCACAAGACATGGTACCATTACCGCGTTCTCCGTCCCCCAAAGATTTTGATTTGTGCCTCTTGCGAGAGGACACATCATGGATCCCGAGTTGGCCAAGATGTTCAACCTGCACGCCGCCGTGGCTCGGTATACTGCGACTCAGATGAAGACCTCTGCTCCTCCGAGTCAGGCTGGCAGTTCATCCCAACGCTCAGGCTCCCCAGCTCTTACCTCACGCTCACTCATCCCGGCGCTGTCTTCGAGTTTGTAAAGCTTACCCTGGCGCCAGGCCGTGCAGTACTTGGCCTCAGCGTACCACACAGCTTGAACCGTTGACAGTGCCACTGACCATGACTCCGCCGCGAGTCGGACATTCCGAGTCTTGTGCCCAGAGATCTTGCCTCACGTTATGCCAGTGTATATTAGTAGTAGTATGGACACTTTTTTTAGTATAAGTAGTACAATCCGAGTCTATTGTGCTAGTACTACACTGGCGAGTACAAATATCCATTCCCCGCTCTGTGCTACTCTGGGGACTCTGTAGGGAATGTACGTGATGTACGTGAATGTATGGCTGTGCTGCTGTCATGCTGTGTTGCTGTCATGCTGTCATGCTGCTGTAAATTAATGTAGTGGCTGTGGTAACTGTCCCAAAAAAGGTGATTTGCTGGTGCACTGGTAACACGAAACGCGGTGAGCATGAGATATACTGAGGTGCGGGGCACGCAAAATACATCGGGACATGGGCACACGAAACTCGGGGCGCAAGAATGCGGTACGAGGAATGTGGAACACGATGTGAATAAAAGTACACCTGTGACACCATAAAATCGGGCATGGTGTTGGACACAGTACAGTCAGTCACAGGTGACTGTCACACACACACATAGGCCAGGCGCATTTGGGGTCCTACCCTGGCAGTTTCTGATGCGTCGAATTCTCAAATGCGTTTTCCACATCGCTTTGCAAACAGCTGTAAGAATAAGGAAACATATTTATGCTGCAACTTTGCGCGCCAGAAGTAAACTAACACTCCTAGTTTCTTGACATTTCGACACTGACAATTGTGTACTAAATTGGTGAGCATGTCGTCGACGAATACTGGTGCGTAGTAGCAGTTCTGAGGAGTGATTGAGCAATGCTGACAATTCAGTAAGACCAACCAATAGTACTCGACACTGGTGGCCCCGGCAGGGTATTGGCGGTCGCTTTCCACTCTGACAGGAAGTACCTTGTGGGCGGGGGTGACAGTGGGATTCAACGATGGCGACTTGCAGACCATCAAGAGGTCGGAAAGAAAACGGGAATGGAAGTGAAAGCCATTTGTTTGTCGTGGGATAACAAGTGGGTTGTGTGTGGGACTCGGCGGGGGGCATGTGTGTGGGATGCAGAGTTGCATGAAAAGGGCATTGAAGTGGAGGGGACAAACTGGGTGTACGCAGTCGACGTCTCCCCTGACTCGACCAGGTTTGCCACTGGGACCACCACACCAAGCATTTGGAGCATAACGAGTGGGAAGAGACTCGTTGGCCCACTCGAACACGCCAATAGTGTCACTGGAATCAAATTTTCGCCGAATGGCGAGCACATCGCTACTACCTGCTACAGAGGCTCCATTCGTGTTTTTGACAGTCGAAATGGTGACAAACTAATCAATATCAATACCACCACACCAGAACTCGCCGCAACCACTCCGCTTGCATGGTCAGGCGATGGCCAGAACATTTTTGCCACATCCCAAGACAAGAAAATCAGGTCTTTTGATATCTCTACCGGGTCTCAGCTTGTCGAATCGCCCATCTTGTATGACGGCAGTCCCTACGTCCACTCTACTAGTATCGCTCTTGCCGCCAACAGAAAATTCATTGCTACCAACACAGGGGGTTCTGTCTCGTTCCTGGACACATTGACACTATCTCGCATCGACCCTGTCATTAAGGGCAATGAAGAGTTACGGTCAATCGCCATATCCCTGAATGGTAGCTATCTTGCAACTGGACGACGTGACGGGAAAATCATCATTCACGATCTCGGCAAGATTCTCCCGGATTTGTATGGTCCATTCCATGTAAGTATTATAGTCCTGGCATGTCAGATAATCCCCATTCTGTTTGATACATTGACAAAACACATCAGGCATCTACTCGCGAGGAAGTACATCCAGACGACAACAAACCACCCGACTCTAATTCGGTACGAGTTTAATGTTCCGTCGCCAAAAGAGTCGCGCTGACTCTATTGTGTATGCAAACCAGGAAGAACCTCGGGAATCCAGTCCGGTCGAGTCCGAGCGACATAGTGAAGACAGCGATGGTGATCACCTCGAGGTATCCGTTCGTTTACTTCCCCTTCGAAATGGGTTCTCACGGTGGGTATAGGTTGAGGTCCCGTCGAGCACGCCCGCTCCCCAGTTCGACTTTGACGAGGTTGGTGATCACTGCATTTTTGTTTTCTTCGTGCCATGTTGACACTACTGGAGCCACAATCCCCGACCTGCTCTACCGACCCCCAAGATGGTAAGATACCGCCACTGGACCCATCCCATACTGATCACGGTCGTCAGCTGCCCCACCAGTGACCCCCCCTCCGGAATCTCAGAGCCATTCAATATTTAAGAAGTTTCTACAAAGAAAGAGTAACAAGGACTCGGCTTCACACAAGCCCGATCGACTCTCCAGCAAGTCGCGCTGGCCTGCTGATCATCCATCTCCTTCCCACTCGCCAGCGAGAGAGGATGCCACGAATGAGGGCCCTTCGCGGATGGCTGCGGGTCAACGTCGGAAAGTGAGTGTTCTTCCTTGATAGACAAACGGATATGGTGTGTCCAACACATCATCTCAGCGAGCGGTTGCAAAACCCGTGATCAAACAACAGGTTCGTTGTTCCTCGAAATTGGACTCGGATGCAGGGGTTCATCACATGTTACAGAAGAAATCACCTGCCAAGCCTGCTGTTCACAAGCGCCGGAACAAAGGTGCTTCCTGTAGCGGACAACGTGCTGCGGATGCCAGGGAAGCGGACCCAGTGCGTCCTTTTCTTGTGGTAGTGGACCTCGTCACGATCACTCACGTCTTATTAGGGACAACAAGCGACCAATGCATCTCATCCCCCAGCAGGAGGGGTCCATGTAACGGTGCGCGTCACTTTGCTTTAGCCTACATTGTTAGACTTAGTGGCGACCAGTATCAAGAAGAAACAGGCATCTCTACCTTTTCGATCTCGTTTCCCACACGGTTGTTGTGTTTTCGCTCAGGTACACATGATGGGACGCATTGATCCGGGCGATGCAAGTAGACACCAAGCTGAATCACGAGCATGTCCACATCAAACATACAGCTCTCTCACAAACGTGCTCTGTAGTAATCAATGGTTCCCCGTATACATCCGCGTCCCTCTCTCTCTTGGTATATGGCCGTGTTTTTTTTTTCGGTCTACCGACATTTCATTTTCGTGTTCATCCGTATCTTTTTACACCATTTAGAATGCTTGGACTTTGTGATTTTTGTAACTAACGAGGTATGAAGGACGCATTTATTTTGTGCAACGTTTTGACATGCCAATACAACAACAAAAGGAATCGTTGTCACGAAACCCAGACGTATCAGTATTTGGATGGAAAGGACATAGGGTTTGGGGGGAACCCAGAAAACCGACCGAGGAGGTATCGAGCACTCAAATCCTGGATTTAGAGCTCGAAAAGGGTCGTTGATCGCCACTAATACTATACACGACTCGTCGTGACAGCGTTCGACACCCGAAACGTGCAACGGATCGGGGGGGCAGAAGAGAAGCCGCCACGGAGACTTGGGTATGCATAACTACGATGGTTTGAAGGGGCGGTTCTGGGATGGTGAAACAAAACTCTTCGAGGCATGGATAAGAGGACGACGAGACGGGGGCGGATCGAGCATGTCATGAAGGGTTTATATAAGTGTTGGGGGAGCATGGCACGGAAGGACACTCACAGAAGAAACTCGCCATGGTACAAGGTGTCAATAAAACTGATTCTGTGCTTCTCAGACATAGGGATAAGCAGACTTGCAAATCTGGTGCGACAAACGGGGGGCAAGGAAGCACTCCATATCCTCGGGTGAGACGTGTAGAACCTACCCAGAGTCCGTATAACGGAATGTCTATATTCGACAGATGAGCACAACAAGCACACATATGTCGTGCCACGTCCTCTTTGAAGACAAACACCTGCAGAACAATAACTCTGAAACCAAACAGAGAAGTCCACATCGCATGGAAAAGCCCAGAAGGAGAGATTGCAAGTGAGTTGATGTGGGAGGATTCAAGTACATCGTGACCGCCTTCGGTGATTGCAGGTCCCAAGGGCTGCATTATCGTACGCCCCGCCGTCGGTAGTTATCTGCAGGTCTGAAGTCGTCGGTGTTTCATACATGTACACCTTCCGCTCAGTCTATTACCATTACCATTGAATAAATAAGCGTTGACGATGGTCATGGGGGAATGCTGACAGTAAGTACCCGTGTCGTGTCGTTCAACATCACGTTTGTTTTGACATTCACAGGGCTCGAGTTTGTAGTAACCCTTGAGCTTCTGAGCTCTTGAAAACCCGAGGCTGCGCCAGTGCTTGGGAATGGTTCGGATGGCGTCGGATGTCGGAACCCTGGCCCTTGGGCCTCAGGCCCAGGCATTTGACGCACCCGTAGCCACGCCTCTTGAGGCAGAGACGACGGACAGAACATATCGCAGCTCGTCCTCGTTGTAACGCTCTGTCGCACTGGCGCTGGGCTCGAATCTGGGCGACAGATTCGCCAACATCGAAACTGGTTCAATGAGAGGTGTGATGGCGACTTTTACAACAAGAATAGAGAAGAAAAAAGCAATAATAAAAGTAAACATCGGCGAAATCAACGTTGAAAAACTATACGAGACACACCCGCTGACTTTCCCGACGATAAGCGTTGCTCTAGAAAATCGATCTCTTGAAATAGCTCGCATCATCAATGTGATTGCAATCACCCTTGGTGAGCATCCACTGAGTCGGTCCAGGCGCATATTTCCCCATATGTCACCAGTCCAACACCGTGAACTGGGGAGAAAGGTTGTCATGATAGAGGGCGAGTTCCATGTAGCCACCTGCTAGTCAGAACACACATTATCCTAGACTAAGCGGAGACTCGTACCTCAGGACGACAGCAACCAGCGACGCGGCGTAGAAAAAGACGCCTAGACCTTTCTATAGCAGCAAGGGTTTGAGTGGGTGAGTAGACGTGCAATCGTCTCCCATTTTACGGAGAACATTTGTTGGGAGTTTGAGCGCGCCCTCTCGACAATGTGCTGGGATGCACGCATATTTGTGCGCGCGGTCGGTGTGGATTGTACCCTCGCTGTGAACCAAATACTGTAGCCGAGACATGACAACCAATCGCAGACCATCCTTGGAAAATACCGTGACGGGGAAGTTCGCCGCGCTGCTGGCCGTTTGTTAGCAGGTCCTCACAAGGAGGTCACCTATAACAGGGATCCGGGTAAGAATAAGCGCCAAGGACACGAGGGACGTGCGTGAACAGACCATATTGAGAATAAGTACCACGAGTAAACCGAACCCCAACACTTTGTTCCTTTACATTTCGACACCGACGATTGTGTACCATTGGTGAGGATGTCGTCGACGAATACCGGTGCGTAGCAGTTCTGAGGAGTGACTGTAACAATACTGACAATTCAGTAAGACCCAATGACAGTACTTGACACCGGTGACTCTCGATGGGTATACGCAGTCTCCTTCTACCCTGATGGAAAACATCTTTTGAGCGGGAGTGGCGACGAAATTCTACGGTGGCGACTTGCAGATCGTCAAGAGGTCGGAAAGCAAACGGGAATGAAGTTGCGCGCCATTTCTGTGTCCAGTGATCACAGGTGGATAGTGTTTGGGACCTTTGATGGGGGAGCAGGCGTGTGGGACGGAGCAATGCATGGAAAGGTCGTCAACGTCGAGGGCACGAATTACGTGTCTGCGGTCGACGTCTCCCCTGATTCGAGCAGGTTTGCCACCGGGACTGCAGGGGGTGACAGGAAGGCGAACATTTGGAGCATAACAAGCGGGAAGAGACTCGTTGGTCCACTCAGACATGGCAATACGGTCAACGGGATCAAATTCTCCCCAAATGGCGAGCATATCGCCACTGCATGCAGTGGAGGTTCGATTCGCGTCTTCGACAGTCGCAACGGCGACGAACTGATCACCGTCAAGACCGCCATCATACCTAAGTGGGGCCCGGCCACTCCGCTCGCATGGTCAGGCGACGGTCGGCAAATCTTTGCCACATCGCGCGACTACAAGATCAGGTCTTTCGACGTCTCCACTGGGTCCCAGCTGGCTGAATCGCCGATTCTCAGCGGCGGCGACGTCTACTCTATTGCTCTAGCTGCCAACGGAAAATTTATCGCTACCTTCACAGACCATTCCATCTCATTCCTGGACGCATTGACGCTAGCGCGGATTGGCGCTGTCATCGAGGACAGTGAAGAGTTACGGTCAATCGCCATCTCCCCGGACAATAGCTATCTTGCGACTGGACGGGGTGGCGGGAAAATCGCCATCCGTGATCTTGGCAAGATTCTCCCGGACTCGTATGGTCCATTCTATGTAAGTATTTGTGCCTCCATAGTCCTTGGCATGTCAGATACGTCCTATTCTGCTTCCTACATTGATAAAATACATTAGGCATCTACTCGTCAGGAAGTACAACCAGACGACAACAAACCACCCGACTCCAATCCGGTACGAGTTTCCCATTCTGTCACTAAAAAGGTTGTGCTGAATCTGTCGTATATGTAAACCAGGAAGAACCTCGGGAACCCAGTCCACTCGAGTCCGAGGGACATAGTGAAGACGGTGATGGTGATCTCCTCGAGGTATCTGTTCATCTGCTTCCTCTTCGAAATAGGCTCTCACGGTGTATATAGGTTGAGGTGCCATCGAGCACGCCCGTTCCCCAGTTCGACTTTGACGAGGTTCGTGATAACTGCATTTTTCTCTTCGTGCCATGTTGACGCTACTGAAGCCACCTTCCCCGGCCTCTTCTACTGATCCCCGAGAGGGTGAGATGCCGCCACTGGACCCATCTCAATATACTGATCACACTCGTCAGGTGCTCCACCAGTGACCCCCTCTCCAGAGACACGTTCAGGGGGAAACATTGATACTGTCGAGGCATTTCAGGGCCATTCAATATTTAAGAAGTTCCTACGAAGAAAGCGTAACAAGGGCTCGGCTTCCCCCAAGCCCAATCGACTCTCCAGCGAGTCGCGTCAGTCTGCTGATCGTCCATCTCCTTCCCACTCCCCGGTGAGAGATGGTGCCACAAATGAGGGACCTTCGCGGATGGCTGCAGCCAAACGTAAGCCAGTGAGTGCTTTTCCTCGATAGACAATCGGATGCGGGCTGTCTAACATATCATCATAGCGCACTGTCGCAAGAACCCCGGGAAAGCAAAAGGTTTGTTGTTCCTCGGATCTGTATGCAGGGATTCATCACACGTTACAGAAGAAATTGCCTGCCAAGGCTGCTGTTTCCGAGCATCCGAACGAGGAGGCTTCCCGTAACAGACAAGGTGCTGCAGATGCAACGGAAGCTGACCCAGTGCGTCTTTTTCTGGTGACGGTTGACCTCGTCACGATCGCTGACGTCCTATTAGACGCAACAAGCGACCAATTCATCTCAACCTTCAGCCGGGACGGTCCATTTAACAGTGCGTGTTACTTCACTTCAGCCTACATGGTTAGACTTAGACTCGACCAGCATCAAACAGGAACAGGCATCTCTACTGTTTCGATTTCGTTTCCCACGTGGTTGTTGTGTTTCAGCTCAGGTACACATGACGAGACGCATTGAATGATATCACCAATACATTAGATGCTAAAATGAATCATGACGATGGGGACATCGACCATGCAGTTCTTTGAGTTCGTGTCACCTCGTAGCATCAGTACGAGTCCTGATCAGCCCGTCCATGATTAAGCTCGCTGGTATAATCGACGAAGTTGGGGTTGGAGGACAATATCTCATTGATGGGAGCTGCTACAAGCCTAAAGAATCATCGCATACACATGAATGTGCGCTTCACTGCGTACACCACTATCAAACGAAGACGTGACTATCGAGTCATTCGTCTGCCTGTTCCCCTCGAGAACGCGGCCAACTGAACATGTTTGTCGATCTTACATTCCTCGTTTGTATAAAGAAGACGAATGATGGATGGGTAATGCCAGGAAACGACAGAGCAATGAGAACCCGATCCAGATCGAGAGCGAGTGAGAAAGTGAGAGGAAAACAAAAAAGGACGTGGTTCCTGCTTAGTCGCAGATGGGGGGAGATGGGGGGAGAAGTCGAGGAAGAAGGCACGAGTACTGCAGGATCAGAAAACGGCTAGTCCTTGTCAGCGTCTTGTTCCTTGCGCTTCGTATCTAAGTTTCGACCGCATCCTCATGGCGCAGATAGGCGCGAGAAATGGTGGGCCACCAACCAGAGGGATACAAAACCATACCCGACATCGGAACGTGCACGAGTCTCATCGACGCAGTGTGTATTATCCGTTTCCGACCAGGTCGGGATGGGTTCATCCGAAGGTGTGTCTAGAGTGGAAGAGTCAGGCTTCTGGCTTGGCATCGGTGCAGCAGCACCTCGTTGTTCAACTGTGGCCTGGGGTGGTCAATGCCCGAGGCGATAGAAACGGTTGATGGAGGTTTCCTACCATTGCCATCTACGCGGAGGGTATTCGCAGCGCATAGAGGGTGGAATAAAGGGATGAGCGGATTTGGACGGCTGCGAGCTTGTTCTCCCTGAATGCTGCAACAGGTATATTTTGAGAAGAATCCAACGCGGCGCTATCTCCTCTTCGCCGTGGGCGAGGGAGAGTCAGGAGTGAATTTGACAACGATTAAGGGGCCTTTGCTAGGGAAGAAGCGGAGAGTCTGCACGAACGTGGCGAAAGGACTTGACATTGAATGACGACGAGTCGTTGACGGAAGGACTGGTGGGGGTACGGATGACATGGTCGAAGAGATTGAGGCGGCTTGGATTTTGGGCACTCTCTGGCGCAAGAGAAAAAGCCTGGAGACTTTTTGTGTGCCGAGCAGCAGGTGGCGAATGGGATTCGATACGGACGTCAGAGGATGATAGTCTACTGGGGGTATCAGGATGGACATAACTGGATGGTTCATTAGGAAGCGACGAACGGATTGGAGCCATGCATTGTGGATGCCAAAGCGGGACGACTTGCGAGGAGGAAGGACGTGACCAGAATCAGATATCACACTTGATATATACAGATGAGAAACTCAAAAAGACTGTTTGTACCTCTAGGACGGCAACCTACGCGAAACGAAGTAGGAGATAGACATGATGGATGCCAAGTATATGAAGCGTCTTGAACTCTTCAGTGCACATCCTGATGAAGCGCAGGAAGAAAGGTCAGATCGACTGCTCGGCCGCTGTCTGCCAGCTCGAACGGACCTTGCACGTCGTCGGTCGAAGTACTGCGGCAGTTCGTGAACGGAGTTATTGACTTTGCCTGTTCATATGAATATCGAAATACGGCGCTTTCGTCCTATCTTGGATGACAGTAGAACGCGTCAGAAAATGTTGTGTGCCCGATTATACTGAGGCACATACCGCGTTCGTAGGGCCTACTTCCAACACCTTAGGATAGCACTCGATAACAATCTGTGGAAATTCTATCGTTTTCACGTGGATGTCTGTGAGATAGCCTGGCCGTGGTGAACCAGGAAACTTGTTGTTGAGCCTCCGATGGCATTGGTAGCATCAAGGAGGCTGTGTGTGAGCGCAACTACTCGAACTCCGGAAAGACGCATGGGAAAGGCGAAAACGCCTAGGCTGCTTATATTTGTAAATGTGGTGGTTCAGGTGAGTGCGCAGACGTAGAATCGTCCCCATTTTATCGAGTACGTTTCGTCTGGAGTTTGAGCACGCTCTTTTGGACAACGTGCTGAGATACACGGATATTTTGTGTGCGACATGTGGCAGTCATGTCGCGAGTTGGTCTAATGCGGATTTTACATTCGTAGTGAACCGAATCCCGTAGCCAAGACATGATGCATGATGAGCAATCGCAGAGTGTACTTGGAAAGGACGGAAGGTTTCGGCGATGTTCATTGCTGGTCTGTGCACTGCAAAGAGGTCATCTATAGCGACTGGAATCCGAGCGGCCGAGGACACGAGGCACTGCGTGAACAGACCATAAGAATAAGGAAACGTGTTTATGAAGCGGCGACTTTGCACGCCAGGAGTAAACCAACACACCTTGTTCCTTGACATATCGACACCGACGATTGTATGCCATTGGTTGAGGATGTCAACGAATACTAGTGCGTAGCAGTTCTGAGGAGTGAATAACCAATGCTGACAATCCGGTAAGACAAACCGATTGTACTCGACACCAGTCTCTCTGGCTACGTATACACAGTCGTGTTCCACCCCGACGGAAACCATCTTTTGGGCGGGGGTGAGGATGGGATTCAACGGTGGCGACTTGCGGATGGTCAAGAGGTCGGCAAGCAAACGGGAATGAAGGTGTACGCCGTTTGTGCGTCGAGGAATCATAAGCGGATAGTGTTCGGGACATCTGGCAAGGGAGCAAGTGTGTGGGATGCAGAGCTGCATGAAAAGGTCGCCAATGTGGAGGACAGAAACACGGTGCGGGCAGTCGACGTCTCCCCTGACTCGACCAAGTTCGCCACCGGGACTGGAATGGGCGACAACAAAGCGAGCGTTTGGAGCGTCGAAACAGGGAAGAGACTCGTCGGCCCACTCAGACACGTCGATGATATCACTGGAATCAAATTTTCGCCAAATGGCGAGCAAATCGCTACTACCTGCTACGATGACTCCATTCGTGTTTTCGACAGTCGAAATGGTGACGAGCTAATCAATATCAAGACCACCACGTCACCAGTTGCCGCAACCACCAGTGCGTGGTCAAGCGACGGCCAGAAGATTTTCGCCACATCCCACGACAAGAAAATCAGGTCTTTTGACGTCTCAACTGGGTCTCAGATTGTCGAATCGCCCATTCTTCATGACGACGTTGACTACAATATCCATTCCATCGCGCTAGCTGCCAATGGAAAGTTCATTGCCACCATCACACGGCATTTTGTGTTGTTCCTGGACACATCGACACTGACTCCCATTGATCCTGTCATTGGGGACAATGAAGAGTTACGGTCAATTGCCATATCCCCGGACAATGGCTGTCTTGCGACTGGACGGGGCGATGGGAAAATCATCGTTCGTCATCTCACCAACACTCTCCCAGACTCGTATGGGCCGTTCCATGTAAGTATATGTGCCTTCATAGTCCTGGCATGTCAGATAAGCCCCATTCTGTCTACCACGTTGACAAAATACATTAGGCATCTACTCGCGAGGAAGTGCAAGAAGACGACGACAAACAAACCGACCCTCATCCGGTAGGAGTTTGCCCTTCCGTCACTAGAAGAGTTGCGCTAACTCTATTGCGTATGTAAATCAGGAAGAACACAAGAAATCCCGTGCGCTCGAATCCGAGGGACACAGCAAAGACAGTGATGGTCATATCCTCGGTGTATGAGTTCCTTCGTTTCCCCATCGAAGCGAGTTTTCACAATGACATAGGTCGAGGTGCCGTCCAGCACGCCTGTTCCCCAGTTCGACTTTGATGAGGTTGGTGATCACTGCATTTTTTTTCTTCCTGTCGTGTTGACGCTGCTGCAGCCACCGTCCCCGACCTCCTCTGCTGATCGCCGATCGGGTGAGATACCACCACTGGATCCATCCCACTCGTCAGATGCCCCGCCAGTGACCTCCCCTCTCGAGTCATCTCAGGGCCATTCCATGTTTAAAAGGCTGCTACAAAGAAAGAGTAACAAGGACTTGGCTTCACATAAGCCAGATCGACCTTCCAGCAAGTCGCGCCAGCCTGCTGATCATTGATCACCCTCCCACTCCTCATTTAGCATGGATGCCACAAATGAGGGCCCTTCGTGGATGGCCGCAACCAAGCGTAAGCCAGTGGGTGTTCTTCCTTGATAGATGATCGGATGCGGTGTATCTAACATATCATCTTAGCGCACGGTCGCAAAACCCCCGGAAAGCCACGGGTTTGTTGTTCCTCGGATTTGTAGCAGGGACTCATCACCCGCTACAGCATAAATCGCTTCCCAAGGCCGCCGTTCCCAAGCGTCCAATCGAAGGTGGTGGACAAGGTGCTGTGGATGCAAGGGAAGCGGACCCAGTGCGTTTCTTTCTCGTGATGGTGGATCTCGTCACGACCGCTCATGTCTTATTAGGCGCAACAAGCAAAACAATCTATCTCATCCCTCCGCCACGAGGGTTCATCTAACGGTGGGCGTTACTTTCCTGTCACTTACATTGTTAGACTTACAGTGGATCAGCATCAGCAAGGATCCGGCGATGCTTTCATTTCAGTCAGGTTTCCCGCATGGTTGTTGTGTATTCGCCCAGGTACACATGAGGGAACGGAGTGATCCGGGGGATTCAGTGCAATACATGTAGATACTACTCTCAATCACGAGTAGTATGTGAACATCGATCGTGCAGTTTTTTGAGCTCATGTCACCTTGCAGAATCCGTATGAATCTTGATAAGCCCATGCATGATCGAGCTCGCCAGGATATTCACTCGATGGTCATTGATGATGTCTATACACACACGGAGGTTGGGGTTGGAGGACGGTGTCCGATTGATTAAACCTGTCGCAAGCCTACAGAATGTCTGATAACACCAGAATGTCGCGTAAGCCAACTTTTGGCAAGGACATCAGCATCAGGATGTTCGATTTGTTGTACATGAGTTAGACCCTGTCACGCAAGCCTCGTATGAGAACGGCGCCAACGGTAAACGATGTGGGAGGCTCACGTTCCCAGATGGTGGTAGGTACAATACGGTCACAGGGTGACTTGACCGATGGCTTCGGGGCTCCAGAGAGTTGATCCGGTTCTTTATCTAGGGTGCCGACTAACCGGATGCCATCCATGAGATCGTCATTGTTGTCAGATTCCTGGAATTTCGGGAGAGTGGACATGTCAGTCCTAGATCTGCGATGACGCGACGTAAATGCGAGCTATTGGAGGACGATGTCTCATTGATCTGAGCCATTACAAGCCTAAAGAACGCGTAAAGTTGCACTGCACAGTGTACACAACGCAACTATCGAGTCATTTGTCTGCTCGTTGCCCCTCAAGAAGGCATCCAATTGAATATGTCGGTCGACCTTACATTCCTCGTTCATGTTAAAAATGATAGATGTGTAGTGCCAGAAAACGACCAAACAACGAATGAATGAATCATGAAAACCCCATCCGTATTCAGAGCAGGAAAGAAAGCGAGAAGAAAAACAAAAAAAAACGGGGTGGAAAATAATGCTGCACGAGATTAGGGAAAATAGGATGATTAAACGAGCGACCGTGGTGAGTGTCGTTGAGGCAAGAATGTACACATTACAAGGGCGATATCGGTCCACGAGAACCAAGAAGCAGACAGCGAGTAAGATGACGAGGTGTGATCTGCGCAGGGTGAGGGTTCCTCCTGACAATGTTCACCCGCCCAACCAATGGGCAAGAACCTGTGTTGCCTTCCTGAGCGTCACTGCCTCGGTTTATTTTTTTATGGTGGCATCAGCAACTCGCAGAGCAAGTTCGAAGGTGTTGGAGGCTGGGCGCTGAAGCGCACGGAGTATCTATGGGGACTCGTTGGGGCCTTCGTCCTCTCGCTCGAACTATGTGGGGGATGGTGTTCCTCGACCTTGGACAGGCGTTACGCTATCGTCGACATCGTCAGGGCAGCTTACAAGAACGACCGGGACCAGCCCAGCACGAGCACCACCAGCGAGCTGGAAGAACGGCCGGCAACACATCCCCATCATCTCCACCGTCACGTTGATTGCTATGTACTGAGGGTCATGGCAAGCGAGGATCTTGCCAAACTAAAATTTTCACCTGATTAGCATGATAAGATCAGATGAGAACGTGGAACCAACCTCGATCACACCCTTGGCCTCGCTCCGTCTCCATTTTCGTGTTCTCTGCTTGTCTGTGGGATTCGGCCTGCCCATTCCCGAGTACGAATCGGCTGTGGATCCTCCAACGTCACGCTTGTCTTCTTCGCATGTCCCCGAGCTTTAAACGTGGAGTCCACATCACTGGCTTCATCCTTTGACCGCATACAGATGTCACTACTATGATCGCACAGCATGACCACCGCAAGTCCACTACTCGAGTCGCCGGTAGAGCTCCTTGCAGGACTCTCCCCGGATGGAACTAAGAATGGGTGTATGTACGTTTCCTGCCACTGCCATCTACGTGGAGGGTATCCGCAGCAATTTGATGGGGGGGATGAAGGAATGGATGAATTGCGAGCTTGTGCTCTCTGAAGCTGCAACAGATATCCTTCGGAGAATCCGACGCGACATTGTCGCCTTTTGGCCATGGGAAGGCGGAGCAAGGAGTAAACTTGAGAAAGATTGAGGGGAGTTTGCGATGAAAGTTGCGGGAGAGTCTGCAGGCCGTTTCTGCTGCTTGTGGTGCGAACAGGATTGCGGGAAATATTTGAGTTCTGATGTGGTTGTGCAAAGAGGGCTGAGGGAAGAGGTCGTGGGAGAGACCGTGCTGAGGTAGAGGCGGAAGGAGTGGCAAAGTCAGCAGGGAAGACTAGCGTCGTAGCATAGAGCGGGTTTGTGTGTTATTCCATCGGGCGCGGTAGCGTCGTCCACTCTGGCTCATCCACTGGCCGGGTCGTCAGCGTCGATGGTCCAGCCAACGTCACGAAGAACGGATACGTACTGGCTATGTGGTGTGTAAATGTCTGCCAGCTTGTAAGAGCCTTGGGAGTTGGCTGAAGTACTGCAACAGTTCATGAGCGGGGTTCTCGATCTTGCCTGCTCATCGCAATATCGAAATACAGTGCTTCCGTCCAAGGTAGGCAGTAGGACGCATTTGACAATGCCGTGCGCTCGTAGGATCTGCTTATAACACCTCAGGATAGCACTTGGAAGGAATCTCTGACGATTCTGTGACGTTCATGCGAATAAAGTTTGTGAAATGTCTGCGGGTGAACCAAGGAACTTGTCGTTGACTGTCCGAGGGCATTGCTAGATTCAACGAAGCTGAGTGTGAGCGCAACCGTTCGAGCACCTCGAACGCACATATGGAGCACGAGAACGGCCTGCCTGCGCGTACATGCGAAGTTGACGTGGTTTGAGTAGGTTCACAGACGTAGACTCGTCTCCCATGTTATGCGGAACATTCGTCTGGAGTTTGAGCGCCCCCTTTTTGACAACGTGCTAGGGTGCACGGTATGTCGCGAGTTGGTCAAATGTGGATTTTGCATCCATAGTAAACCGAATCCCATAGCCGAGACATGATGAACAATTGTAGCGTGTCTTGGAAAGACGGAAGGTTTCAACGATGTTGACTCCAGGATTGTCTGTTCATCATAACGAGGTCACCTAACTGGAATCCGAGCAAGAATGAGCGCTAAGGACACGAGGCACTGCGTAACAGACCATATTAAGAATAAGGTCCTAAACACGTTCATGAAGCGACTTTGCGCGCCAGGAGCAAATCAACGCACCTTGTTCCTTGACATTTCGACACCGACGATTGTGTACCATTAGTGAGCATGTCGTCGGCGACTATCGGTGCGTAGCAGTCCCGAGAAGTGATTGAGCAATTTAAATGCTAACAATTCAGCAAGACCAAAGGATAGCACTTGATACCGGTCGCTCCGGATGGATTTACGCTGTCGCTTTCCACCCTGACAGAAAACACCTTTTGGGCGGGGGTGACGATATTCGACGATGGCGACTTGCAGATGGTCAGGTGGTCGGAAAGCAAACGGGAATGTCTGTGGATGCCATTTCTGTGTCCGGGGATTGCAAGTGGATTGTGTGTGGGGCTGATGGGGGAGCAAGTGTGTGGGATGCAGAGTTGCGTGAAAGGGTCATTGACGTGGAGGGCGGAAACACCGTGCGAGCAGTCGACGTCTCACCTGATTCGATGAGGTTTGCCACTGGGACTGGAGCGGATGACAGGAAAGCAAACATCTGGAATATCACAACTGGACAGAGACTCGTCGGCCCGCTCGAACATGACAGTACTGTCACCGGAATCAAATTTTCGCCGAATGGCGAGCAAATCGCTACTACCTGCTACAATGGTTCCATTCGTGTTTTTGACAGTCGAAGCGGTGACGAGTTAATCAATATCAAGACTACCACAGCATCAGTTGCCGCAACCACTCCGCTTGCATGGTCAGACGACGGCCAGAAGATTTTTGCTACATCCTACGACAGGAAAATCAGGTCTTTTGACGTCTCAACTGGGTCTCAGATTGTCGAATCACCCAGTCTTCATGACAGCAGCACCTACGTCCACTCTTTCGTTCTTGCCGCCAATGGAAAGTTCATTGCTACCATCACAGGGAATTCAGTCTTGTTCCTGGACGCATTGTCACTGACACAGATTGACCCTGTCATTGAGGACAGTGAGGAGTTACGGTCGATTGCCATGTCTCCAGACGGTAACTATGCTGCGACTGGACGGGGTGACGGGAAAATCATCATTCATGAACTCGGCAAGATTCTCCCGGACTCGTATGGTCCATTCTATGTAAGTGTTTCTGCCTTCACAGTCCTGGCATGTCAGATAAGCCCCATTCCGTCTCCCAAATTGAACAAATACATTAGGCATCTACTCGCGAGGAAGTGCAAGAAGAAGACGACAAACAAACAAACACTCATCCGGTAGGAGTTTGCCCTTCCATCACCAAAAGAGTTACGCTAACTCTATTGTGTATGTAAATCAGGAAGAACACGAGAAATCCCGTGCGCTCGAATCCGAGGCACACAGCAAAGACAGTGATGGTCATATCCTCAGTGTATGAGTTCCTTCGTTTCCCCATCGAAGCGAGTTTTCACAATGACATAGGTCGAGGTGCCGTCCAGCACGCCTGTTCCCCAGTTCGACTTTGACGAGGTTGGTGGTCACTACATTTTTTCTCCCTATCGTGTTGACGCTACTACAGCCACCGTCCCCGACCTCCTCTGCCGATCACCGAGAGGGTGAGATACCGCCACTGGACGCACCCTATTCGTCAGATGCCCCGCCAGCGACCTCCCCTCCAGAGGCACGTCTCGAGTCATCTCGGGGCCATTCAGTATTTAAAAAGTTCCTACGGAGCAAGAGTAACAAGGACTCGGGTTCACACAAGCCCGATCGACTCTCCAGGAAGTCCCGCCAGCCTGCCGATCATCGATCACCTTCCCAGTCACCAGCGAGAGTGGATGACACAAACAAGCGTCCTTCGAGGATGGCTGCAGGTCAACGTCAGAAAGTCAGTGCTCTTCCTTGATAGACGAACAGATACTGTATCCAATATACCATCTTAGCGAGCGGTTGCAAAGCCCGTGATAAAACAACAGGTTTGTTGTTCCTCAGGTTTGTATGCAAGGGACTTATCACGGATTATACTAGCATAAATCGCCCACCAAGACTACTGCTTCCAAGCGTCCGAACGCAAGTCCTTCCGGTAGGGGACAGCGTACTGCGGATGCAAGGGAAGCGGCCCCTGTACGTCTTTTTCTGGCGTTGGCGGAGCTCTTCACGACCGCTCACGTCCTGTTAGGCGCAACAAGCGAACGATCCATCTCATCCCTCAGCAGGGACGGTCCATCTAATGGTGCGCGTTACTCTGTTTTAACCTACATTGTTAGACTTACAGTGAATCAGCATCGAGAAGAAACAGGCGTCTCTACCCTTTCGATCTCATTTCCCACATGGTTGTTGTGTTTTCGCTCAGGTACACATGACGGGACACATTGATCCCGGTGATTCAATGCAATATATGTAGATCACCTCGCAGCATCAGTATGAATCCTGATAAGCCCGCACATGGCTAAGCCCGCTGGGATATTATTCGCTCGAGGGTCACTAATGATGCCTAGATGCACAGATGCACGTGGAGACTTGGAGGTTGGGATTGGAGGACAATGGTCAGATGCCCAACCAGGGACCTCCCCTCCGGAGACACATCCGGGGGGAAACCTTGATACTGTCCAGTCGTCTCGGGGCTATTCAATGTTTAAAAAGTTGCTACGGAGAAAGAGTAACAAGGAGTTGGCTTCACATAAGCCCGATCGACTCTCCGGGAAGTCGCGCCAGCATACTGACCGTCGATCTTCTTCCCACTCCCCTGTGGGAGTGGATGACACAGACGAATGTCCTTCGAGGATGGCTGCAGGTCAACGTCAGAAGGTGAGTGCTCTTGATAGACGAACGGATATGGTGTGTCTAACATATCATTATAGCGAGCGGTTGCAAAACCCGTGATAAAACAACAAGTTCATTGCTCCTCGGATCTGTATGCAGGGGCTCATCACACGTTACAGCATAAATCGCCTGCCAAGCATGCTATTCACACGCACTCGCACGGAGGTGCTTCCCATAGCGGACAGCATGCCGCGGATGCGACGGAAATAGACCGAGTGTGTCTTTTTCTGGTGATGGTGGGCCTCGTCACGATTGCTCACGTCCTATTAGACGCAACAAACGAACGATCCACCCCATCCCTCTACCGGGAGGGTCCATCTAACGGTGCGTGTTACATCGCTTTATCCTGCAGCGTTGGACCTACAGTCTATCAGCATGAAGAAGAAACAGGGAACGCTACGCTTTCGATCACATTTCCCGCGTGGTTGTTGTGTTTTCGCTCACGTACACACAACGAGACGCATTGATCCGGAAAATCCAGTGCAATACATAGATGCCATGCTGAATCGCGAGGCCGTGACCGTGCGGTTCTCTGAGTTCGTATCACCTCCCAAGGCCACCATCAGTGCTTGTGAGTGCTGATAAACCTGTTCATCTTAGGCTCGTTGGGATATTCCCTCAAAAGCCAGCGATGGAGTTCGCGGATTGGAAGACAATGTCTCATTGATATTAGAGCTGTTACAAGCCTAAAGGATGTGTAAAGTTGCACTGCACTGCGTACGCGACGCAACTAGGGAGTCATTCGTCAACCCGTTGCCCCTTGATCAAGAACGCCCAGTTAAATATGCCCGTCGATCTTACATTCCTAGCTTTTTAAAAGATGATGGATGTGTAGTGCCAGAAAATGACTAGACAACGAATGAAATCATGAAAACCCGATAGAGGAAGAACAAAAAAGGACGCGTATAATTAAGCCAAACCGACGAGAAAACGCCATGATGCAAGTTAAAAAAGAAAGAAAAAAAAAAACAGGGGGGGCACCCGAGTACGAATCGGCTGCGGATCCTCAAAGGTCCCGCTCGTCTTCTTTAAACATGGAATCCACATCACTGCCACCGTCCTTTGACCGCATATCACGCAGCGTGAACAGCACAAGTCCACTACTCGAGTCACCAAGAAAGCTCCTTGCAGGACTCTTTCCTCGGATAGAACTGAAGAGAGGGTGATGTACGTTTCCTACCATTTCCATTTACGCGGAGGGTATCCGCAGCGATTCGAGGGCAGAATAAAGGAATGGGAAAATTCGTACGGCTACGAGCTTGTGCTCTCTGAAAGCTGGAGTAGATATCCTTTGGGAAGAATCCGACACGACACTATTGCCTCTTGGCCGTGGGCGGGGCGGAGTGAGGAGTGAATCTGACAGCATTGATGGGACTCTTATGGGGAAACAGCGTGAGGCCCTCCACGAAGGTGGCGAAAGGACTTGAGATTGAACATAGATGAGTCGTGAACGGAAGGACCAGTCGGCGGCGAGGGTACGGATAACATGGTCGAGGAGCATTGAGGGGAGTTAGATCCTGTGCATCCTCTGGCCATAACAATAAGCCTGGTGACTTGATGTGCTTGACCAGCCTGAGCAGGGGGTGAATCTACTGGGGATATCAGGATGAACATGATTGGATGATTCATTATAGACACCAAAGAAGGACTACTTGCAAGAAGGAGGACCGCCCTGACCAGAATTGGACGTCACACTAGATATGTACGAAGGATTGCGTTTGTAACCCAAGGACCGCGGCAAATGCGAGACGAAGTAGAAGATAAAGACGGCGGAAACCGAGCCAATGAAGTGTTTCAAACTCTTCAGAGGACACCCTGACGAAGCACAGGAGGAAAAGATTGGATTGGGATACATGGATACTTGGTGTGCGGTATGTCGCGAGGTGATCTACGGCGGATTGTATTGGTCGTGAACCGAATCCCGCAGCCAAGATATGACGTGAAGGAGACAGAAGGCTGCGCCGATTGACTGCTTGCGTGGTCGTGAGACAAGGTCTTACGTGCGTCTGCGACATCCAGCTTTCCGACGCGGCTATAGCAGTGAGGCGAGCTGTTTAAAAAACACCCAAACGTATAGATGTGAATGCAGCGTGGTTCGAGCTAATGTGATAAACTGACATACACTCATCTCCGATGCTGTGGAGAACAGTCTTCTGGAATATAAGCACCCCTGTTCGGGAGCGTCATGGAATGCACATGTATTTTGTGAGCGGGATGTCGCGAGTTGGTCTAATGCGGATTGCATACTCTTGAACCCGATCCTGCGGCCGAGATGTGCCAGTGACGAGTACTCGCCGCAACGAGGTCACCTATCCGAGCAAGAATAAGCGCCGAGGACACGAGGCATTGTGCGAACAAACCATATTGAGAATAACGAAACGTGTTTATGGAACAACTTTGCGCGCCAGGAGTAAACCGAAACACCTTGTTCCTTGACATTTCACCACCAACGATTGGGTACCACCGGTGAGGATGTCGTCGACGAAGGCTGGTGCGTAGCAGGTCCGAGGAGTGATTGAGCAATGCTGACGATTGAGCAAGACCAAACAGTAGTGCTCAACACCGGTGACTCTGAATGGGTATACGCGGTCACTTTTCACCCCGACGGAAAGCATGTTTTGGGTGGGAGTGAGGATGGGATTCGAGTTTGGCAACTTGCGGATGGTCAAGAGATCGGGAAGCAAACAGGAATGAAGGTGTACGCCGTTTGTGTGTCGAGGGATGGCAAGTGGATAGTATGCGGAACCGACAATGGGGCAAGTGTGTGGGACGGAGAGTTGCACGAAAAGGTCGTCGATGTGGAGGGCGGAAACCAGGTGGTTGCGGTCGACGTCTCTTCTGATTCGACTAGGTTCGCCACCGGGACTGAAGAAAATAAAGGGAGCATTTGGGACATAACAAGCGGGAAGAGACTCGTTGGCCCACTCGAACATGGCGATACTGTCGATGGAATCAGATTCTCTCCGAACGGCGACCACATCGCCACTGCCTGCTGTAGTGCCTCCATCCGCGTCTTCCACAGTCGCAACGGCAATGAGCTCATGACCATCGGGACCGCCATACCCGAATGGAGCGCGAATACTCCGTTTGCATGGTCAGGCGATGGTCGGCAATTTTTTGCCATATCTCAGGACAACAAAATCAGGTCTTTCGACGTCTCTACCGGGTCCCAGCTCGCCGAATCGGCGCCGATTCTCAATGACGGCGACGTCTACTCCATAGCGCTGGCCGCCAATGGAAAATTTATTACTACCTTCACTAACCATTCCATCTTCTTCCTGGATAC
Source organism: Gastroboletus turbinatus (assembly GCA_038090655.1). NCBI lineage: Eukaryota > Fungi > Basidiomycota > Agaricomycetes > Boletales > Boletaceae > Gastroboletus > Gastroboletus turbinatus. Next base: position 31,113 of record JBBPND010000025.1, read on the forward strand.
ATCGATACTGACTCGGATTGACCCTGTCATCGAGGACAGTCAAGAGCTGCGGTCGGTTTCCATCTCCCCGGACTGTAGCTATCTTGCGACTGGACGGGATGGCGGGAAAATCGTCATTCACGAACTTGGCAAGATTCTCCCGGACTCGTATGGTCCATTCCATGTACGTATTTGCGCCTTCATAGTCTTAGCATGTCAGATAAGCCTCGTGCCGTCCCCCACACTGACAAGTTGTGTTAGGCATCTACTCGCGAGGAAGGACAACAAGACGAGCAGCCTGTGACCTCGGGTGACCACAACGACAAACCACCCGACTCTAACCCGGTAAGAGTTTCCCATTCTGTCACCAAAAAGGTTGCGCTGACTCTATTATGTACGCAACCAGGAAGAACCTGGGAGAGCTCGCTCGCTCGAGGGTGAAGATGGAAATGATATCCTCGAGGTATCTGTTTGTTTGTTTCCCCCTCGAAGCAAGTTTTCTCAAGATGGCATAGGTTGAAGTGCCGTTGAGCACGCCCGCTCCCCAGTTCGACTTCGACGAGGTCGGTACTCACTGCATTTTTTTTACTGTTTACGTGTTGACGCTGCTGGAGCCATCATCCCCGGTCTCCCCTACTGATCGCCAGGGAGACGAGGTACCCCCACTGCATCGATCAGGTGCCCCACCAGTGGCCTCCCTTCCAGCACGTCCGGGAAAAACGTCTGATACCGCCGAGTCATCTGAGGGCCGTTCGATATTCAAAAGGTGGCTGCCGAGAAAGAGCAACAAACAGCCAGCTTCACACGAGCCTGATCGACTTTCCAAGAAGTCACGCCAACCTGCCCATCGTCGATCTCGTTCACCGTCACCAGTGAGAGTGGAGGACACAAACCAGGGACCTTCGTGGATGGCTGCAGCTAAACGTAAGCCAGTGAGTGGCCTTCCTTGATAGACGATTGAATGCGGGCTGTCTAATATATCATCTTAGCGAACAGTCGCCAAAACCCCCGGAAAGCCAAAGGTTTGTCGTTCCCTGGATTTGTATTCGAGGGACTCATCACACATTACAGGAGAAACCACTTCCCAAGGTTGCTATTCCCAAGCATCCAAACGAAGATGCTTCCCGTAGCGGACAAGATCCTGCGGACGCAACGGAAGTGGACCCAGTGCGTCTCCTTCTGGCGATGGTGGGCCTTGTTACGACAACTCACGTCCTATTAGGCGCATGAAGTGAACGATCCATCTCATCCCTCGGCCACGAGGGTTCATCTAACGGTGCGCATTACTTTCCACGTCAGCTACATTGCTCGACTTACAGTAGATCAGTATGAGCAAGGATCTGGCGATGCTTTCGTTTCAATCAGGTTTCCCGCATGGTTGTTGTGTGTTCGTTCAGGTCCACATGATGGGACGCATTGATCCAGGTGATTCAATGTGATTGATGAATGTGGACCTCACACGGAACTGCGAGCATATGCACGTTGGTCACACAATTCTCTGAGTTCGTGTCATCTTGCCGTATGAGTATGAGTCCTGATAAGCCTCGGGCCGTCCACGATTGAGCTCGCTAGGATATTCACTTGATGGTAATTGATGGAGCCTATACACGCATGGTTACTGGGCTTGGAGGACAATGTCAACTTCGACAAGGATGTACGTTAGACTGTCGTGTTTCTACTGCCTCAATGATGGGCTTTTATTCTCGTCCTTCGATAGTGAATTTGCATTGTATTGCGATCTCTCAAAGACGGCACAAATATTGTGTCATTCATCTGCTTGTTCTCCCTCAAGAATGCACCGAAAAAACCTGTCTGTCGTTACATTCCTCGTCTGTATAAAGAGAAAAAAAAGACGGATGTGTAGTGCTAGAAAACAAGAAATGAAGGAATGAAATCACGAAAACGCGATGCAAATTGAGACTCTATGGACACTCGCTCCATCGGAATACCTGACCATGGGCGTCAGCCGTTGTGTATCATGTTCTCAAGTACAAAAAGGACACAGAATATGTCGTAGTTCGTCCTCGTTGTCGCGCGCTGTCACAGTGGCGCTCGGCTTGAATCTTGATGACAGATTTGCCAATATCGAGATTGGTTCAACGAAAGCCGTGCGTGCCATAGCGATTGTTATGGATGTGAGACACAGCAGGAAGCTGGGAGAAAAATAAAATAGAATAAAATAAACACGGATATGTCACCTGTCCGATACCTCAGGATAGCACTCGAGAGCAATCTCTGGCGATTCTGTGGCTTGCATGTGGATGTCTGTGAGACAGACTCAGACAGTCTGCCCAGCTGGCATGGTGAACCAGAGAACTGGTCATTGAGCATCGGAGGGCATTTCTGGCATCAACGAGGCACTATGTGAATGCAACCATTCAAGCTACGAAGGACACGTAGGAAGCACGGAGAACGCCACGACTGCGCATACATGCGAAAGTGAAATGGTTTGAGTGGGTGCGCAGCCCTACATTCATCTCCCATGATCTGAGAACATTCGACGTCGCCAGTTGGTCAAATGCGGATTGTACATTCGTTGTCAACCGAATCCCATGACCGGGACATGACGAGCACTGGTGGAAACGAGGTCACCTAACTGGGATCCGAGTGAGAATGAGGGCCAAAGACATGAGGCACCTGTGAGAACACCTCAGAACAGACCATATTGAGAATAAGGAAACGTGTTCATGAAGCAACTTTGCGTCCCACGAATAAACCGAAACACCTTCTTCCTTGACAGCACGATAACGGCGATTGTGTACCATCAGCGAGGATGTCGTCCACGAATACTACTGGTGCGTAGCGGGGCCAACTTGAAGGAATGATTGAGCAATGCTGACAATTCAGTAAGACCAAACGATAGTACTTGACACCGGTCGCTACGGCTATGTATACGTAGTCGTGTTCCACCCCGACGAAAAGCATGTTTTAGGCGGGGGTAATGATGGAATTCGACGATGGCGACTTGCAGACGGCCAAGTGGTCGCAAAGCATACGGGAATGAAGTTGCGCGCCATCTCTGTGTCGCTGGATCACAAGTGGGTAGTATGTGGGACTCGCGAGGGGGGTGCGAGCGTGTGGGATGCAGAGATGCACGGAACGGTCGTTGATGTGGAACACACAAATTACGTGGGTGCAACTGATGTCTCCCCAGATTCCACCAGGTTTGCCACCGGGACTGGAAGGGGTGGAGGCAGTGACCACGCAGCGAGCATTTGGAGCATCACGACTGGACAGAGGCTCGTTGGCCCGCTCGAACATGATCATGCTGTCAATGGACTCGAATTCTCCAGAAACGGCGACCGCATCGTCACTGGATGCTACGGTGGCTCCAGCATCCGTGTTTTCGACAGTCACAATGGCGACGAGCTCGTCACTATCAATACAACTACACCCAAATGGATCCCGGCCAGTCCGCTCGCATGGTCAGGCGACGGTCAGCGAATTTTTGCCACATCCGGTGACCACGAAATCAGGTCCTTTGGTGTCTCTACCGGGCTTGCCGAATCGCCGATTCTCAGCGACAGCGACGTCTACTCTATAGCGCTAGCCGCCAATGGCAAATTCTTTGCTGCCTTCACAGACCATTCTGTCTCATTCCTGGACACGTCAACTCTGACTCGCATTGGCCCTGTGATTGAGGACAGCAAAGAGATAAGGTCAATTACCATCTCCCCGAATAGTAGCTATCTTGCTACTGGACACTATCAAGGGAAGGTTACCGCCCATTATCTCGGCAAGATTCTTCCCGACTCGTATGGCCCTTTCCACGTAAGTATCCGTGTCTTCATAGCCGTGGCATGGGAGATAAGGCATCGGTGATTCCGTCACCAGAAGAGTCGCGCTGACTCCATCGTATACGTACAACAGGAAGCACCTGCGAAATCCGACCCACTCAAGTCCGACAGCAACAGTGAAGGTGTCCTCGAGGTATCTGTTCGCTCGTTTTCCCGTCGATACAAATTCTTATGATGGCATAGGTCAACGTGCCATCGAGCACACCCGCTCCTCCATTTAACTTTGACGAAGTAGGTGACCACTTCATTTTTTTTCTTACTTCCGTGTTGACCTTGCTGGAGCCACCGTCCCGGGCCTCCTCCGCTCACCGCCGGGAGAATGCGATACCGCTGCCGGCCCTATCCCATGCCCCTCCAGAGGCACATCCGGAGCAAAACCTTGATGCTTCCGAGTCACCTCAGGGCTGCTTGAGTTGGCTACAGAGAAAGAACAAAAAGCTGCCGGCTTCGTACAAGCTCGAGCCACTTTCCAGCAAGTCGGACCAGCCTGCCGATCATCGATCACCTTCCCACCCACCAGCAAGAGTGGATGCCACGAACGAGGGACCTTCGACGGTTGCAACTGAACGTAAGCCAGTGAGTACTCTCCCTTGATTGACGATCAGATGCGGTGTCTAACATATCATCTTAGCGAATGGTCGGGAGAACCGCCGTAAAGCCACAGGTTCGTTGTTCCTTGGAATTGCATCCAGGGACTCATCACCCGTTACGGCATAATTTGTTTCCCAAGGCTGCTATTCCCAAGCGTGCAGACAAAGGTGCTTCCCGTAGCGGACAGCGTACTGTGGATATAGTACGGGAAGCAGACCCAGTGTGTCTTTTTCCGATTGATGGTGGACCTCGTCAGATCGCTAACGTCCTAATAGGCGCAACAAGCGAACGATCCGTCTCAGTCATCGATCCTGGGAGTCTGTCTAACGGTGCGCGTGATTTGCTTTAGCCTACATTGTTAGACTTACAGTCAATCAGCATCGACCAGACACAGGCGACATTACGCTTTCATTTACGTTTCCCATGTGGTTGTTATGTAGTCGCTCAGGTACACATGATGAGATGCATTGATTCAATGCAATAGATGTAGTAGGTGCCGCGTTGAATCGCGAGTATATGCACGCCAACTTTACATTCCTCATCAGTACAAAGAAAAAAATGACAAATGTGTAGTGCCAGGAAACGCCAAAAGAACGAATGAAATCATGAAAACCTGATCGGAATCGAGAGTGACGGAGAAGGTGAGAAGAAAAGCAAAAAGGGACTTGTATGATCAAGACAAACGAACGAGAGTGTCCCAAAACGATGCTAGAAATGCGTAGGATCACGATACAAGCCAAAGAAAGGAAGAAAGAAAGAAAGAAAGAAAGAAAGAGGACATTAGGTAGAGAGAATGGGAAGAGCAAGCGAGACAAGTTGATGAGGATATAAAAATGAGATGTAAAATAATGCTGCGAGAAATCAGGGGGAAAAAGGTCTTGAACGAGTGACTGGATGAGCGTCGTTGTGGCAATAATGAATGTACACATTACGAGTGCGAAGTCAGTCCACGAGAATCAAGACGGAGATCAAGTGAACATGAGGTGTGATCTGCGTAGGGTGAAGATGGAACGTTACCAGCCGTTCTTCCAGCTCGACGGTGGCGCCACCCAACTCCACGCTGGGCTTTTCCTGGTCACTCTTGTCCGCTGCCCTGATGATGTCAACGAATGCGTAACGCCTGTCCAAGCACGAGGTCTTGACCATCGCCCTCGCAGCGCTATTAGGAGTTTGAGCGAGAGGACGAAAGAACAGACGAGTTCCCATAGACATTCCGCGTGCCCCGGCTTCCACCTTTAAAATCGCTCTGTGAGCTGCTGATGCCCAATGCTATCTCTGCAATCATGCACTGTAGATGTGGCTTGTTGACTGGCGTGGTATGCTGCTCGCTCGCATATGGGGGTATGGAGGGAGAAGCCGAGGAAGAGAGTATGAACACTGCGGGCATAGTAAATAGTTGGTCCTTCTCAACGTCTTGTTCCTTGGGCTTCATATTCAAGTTCTTGAACGAGTTCTGATGCCACGAGATAGGCATCAGCAGTGGTGGGCCACCAGCCGGAGAAGTACAGAACTGTGCCCGGGATTGAAACGTGCGCGAGTCCCATTGACACTATACGATATTGTCCGTTTCCAACCAGATTTCGGGACGGCTATCAACATCAACCCCATCCTCCCCGGATTCGGAATCATCGAAAGATGTATCCAGAGCGGAAGAATCAAGCTGACAGCTTGGCATCGGCATAGCAGTAGCTCCTTGTTCGGCTGTGGTCGGTGGTTCCTGAGCGAATGGAGGGCGGGATGAAGGGACGAGTGGATTCGAACGGCTGCAATCTTATGCTCCCTGAATGCTGCAACAAAATATCCTCTGGGAAGAATCCGACGCGACGCGATCACCTGCTGGGCGTGGGCGAGGTGGGGCGAGGAGTGAATTTGACAAGGATTGAAGGGACTTTTCTGGGGAAGTAGCAGGAGAGTCTGTACGAATGTGGCGAAAAGACTTGAGATTGAACAACGATGAGTTGTCGACTGAAGCACTGTCCAGGGTATGGATCAGATGGTTGAAGAGCATTGAAGCAAGTTGGATTTTGCACGCTCTCTGTCCAAGAGAAAAACTTTTTGTGTGCTTGACCAGCGGGGAGCGAATGGGATTCACTACAGACAGCACTGGCAGGGAAAGATGGTCTACTGAACGTATCAGGACAAACATGATTGGACCATTGATTAGGGAGTGAATGAGGTGATAGGAAATTCATTGTAGACGCGGAAGAGAGACGACTTGCGAGGAGGAAGGCTGTGAGCAGAATTGGATGTTATACTTGACATGTACGGAGGAGATGGTGCATAATAAGGTTATGCGACAACCGACGAGTATCTGGAAGAGACGCTAGAAGAGATTGTTTGCACCCCAGGAGGGCGACACATGCGAGACGAAGTAGATCCGTGAACATGATGGACACTGAGTCTATGAAGCGTCTTTAACTCTTCGGCGCACATCTTGACGAAGTGCAGGAGGACAAGTTGGATCGGATGCTTGGCCACTACCACATTTAGTGGGTGATGAACATTGCAGCGATAATCGTGGTGACTCACTTTGCAAGTAGGATAATATGGTATTATTACAGCTGGCTGCCTGAAAATGCCCAGTGGAACATCTACCCCCTCCATCACAGTCGATGAGGTCCACAGAATCATCCTCGCATCTCAGACCGTGTCCACACTCGGTTCCAGGAGCTCAAGCCTCTGATCCACCGCCTTTGTATGTCTTTGAACCTGTTCACTAAATTCAGTCGAGAGCGCCAGCTCGCCAGTCATGTCAGCCGTTTCTGCCACTTGCAGGACGTAGAATTGAATTCTGTCGTGCGAACAAGAGATCACACGGAATACTCATATCTGGCCAGCTCGTTAGTGTTGCCAATGTCATGAGGGATGGAAAGATACTGGCTACATAGTGCGTAAATATTCGCCAACTCCGAACGAGCCTTGGACGTTGGTCAAAGCACCGCACCAGCTCATGAACAGGGTTGTCGATCTTACTTGGATGGCAGTAGAACACTTTAGGCAATGTCGTGCACTCGATTACACTGACGCGCATACCATGTTTGTAGGACCTGCTTCCAACTCCTCAGGATAGCACTCGAGAACCGTCTCTGTAAATTCTATCGCTTTCACAAGGATGTCTGCGAGACAGCTTGGTAGTGGTGAACGAGGGAACTTGTCGTTGAGAGTCGTTGAGCATCAACGAGGCAGTATGTGAGTACAGCCATTCAAACTCCGCAAGTAGGAAGCGCTGAGAACGCCAAGCTTGCTGGGCATGCGGTCGACTCCCGCATACATGATGCAAAGGATCTTTGATTTCCCCAGTTTGATACGTGGGGATTTCATACTCATAACACATACTCTCCCATATGCGGCATAACCCATAGGAACTTTTCACAGTCACAACATGGCCATCCCTGCACCCGGAAATAGTACTGGGAGAATACCAAATCAGGCAATTATATTATATTATATTTTTTGACAAGCTTCGCGAATCGGCGCTCGGCGACAAACCTCACACCGCGGAACTCCCATCTTTATGTCACCGCATCGCCAGCCGCCACTCTAAGAAAGGCTTAATGAAGCTTCAAGATTAGATTTGAGGCTGGAAGAGGAAGCGTGAGGCCGCACTTAGTAAAAGCACAGCTTGGGCAGTCCATATCAGAGATACCAGGAGTACTTGGCTTGATGATATTGTGGATTATACACACGATGAGCAAGTACTGGTCGTAACGAGGTCACCTCACCGGGACCCGAGTGAGAATGAGGGCCAAAGACGCGAGGTGCCTGTGTAAACAGACTAATCATAATGATAAGAACATGGAAATGTATTTATGAAGCAACTTTGCGTCCCACGATAAACCGAAACACCTTGACATTTCAACACCAGCGATTGTGTACCATCAGCGAGGATGTCGTCGTCGAATACTGGTGCGTAGCAGCTTCAAGGAGTGATCTCAAAATGCTGACAATCCAGTAAGACCAAACGATAGTACTTAACAGCGGTCGCTCTGGCTATGTATATGCAGTTGCGTTCCATCCTGATGGAAAGCATCTTTTAGGCGGGAATAAGGATAAGATTCGACGATGGCAAGTTGAAGATGGTCAAGAGGTGGGAGAGCAAACGGGAATGGATGTGTATGCCATTTGCGTGTCCAGGGATCACGAATGGATAGTGTGTGGGACGGAGAAGGGAGCAAGTGTGTGGGATGGAGAGATGCACGCAAAAATCGTCGACGTGGAGGGCACGAACTGGGTGTACTCGGTCGATGTCTCCCCTGATTCCACCAGGTTTACCACCGGGACTGGAGAAAAGAAAGCGAACATTTGGAGCACCACAACTGGACAGAGACTCGTTGGCCCGATCGAACATGACAATTCCGTCACTGGAGTCAAATTCTCCCCAGATGGCGACCGCATTGCCACTGCATGCTATGGTGGCTCTGGCATCCGTGTTTTCGACAGTCACAACGGCAACGAGCTCATCAATATCAAGACTACCATACCCGCATGGAGCCCGGCCAGTCCGCTTGCGTGGTCAGGCGACGGTCAGCGAATTTTTGCCACATCCCGCGACGACAAAATCAAGTCTTTCGGTGTCTCTACCGGGGCCCAGCTTGCGGAATCAGCGCCAATCCTCGATAGCGGCGACGTCCACTCTATCACGCTAGCTGCCGACGACAGATTCATCGTTACCATCGCACAGTATTCAATCTCATTCCTGGACACCCTGACACTGACACAGATTGACCCTGTCATTGAGGACAGTGAAGACCTGCGATCGATTGCCATCTCCCTGAATAATAGCTATCTTGCGACTGGACGGGGTCAGGGGAAAATCGTCATCCATGATCTCAGCAAGATCCTTCCCGACTCGTATGGCCCTTTCCATGTGAGTATCTGTGCTTTCATGGCCCTGGCATGGGAGATAAGGCATCTGTGATTCCGTCACCGAAAGAGTCGCACTGACTCCATTGTGTATGTACAACAGGAAGGACGTGCGAAATCTAGCCCATTCAAGTCCAACAGCAATAGTGAAGACATCCTCGAAGTATCTGTTCATTCGTTTTCCCGTCGCTCCAAATTCTTACAATGGCATAGGTCGCCGTGCCATCGAGCATGCCTGCTCCATTCAACTTTGATGAAGTACGTGACCATTTCATTTTTTTTCTCACTTCCGTGTTGACCTTGCTGGAGCCATCATCCCGGGCCTCCTCTGCTGACCGCTGGCAGGATGAGATACCGCCGCTGGACCCATCCCATGCTTTATCACAGTCATCAAATGCCCCGCCAGTGACCTCTCCGGGGGGGAAGTTTGATACTGCCAAGTCGTCTCGTGGCCGTTCGGTATTCAAAAAGTTGCTATGGAGGAAGAATAACTTGAACAAGGACTTGACTTCACATAAATCTGATCAACTTTCTGGAAAGTCGCGCCAGCCTGGCAATCATCGATCTCCTTCCCCAGCGGGAGAGGATGTTGCAAATGAGGGTCCTTCGTGGATGGCTGCTGGTCAACGTAAGCGCGTGAGTGCTCTTTCTTCATAAACGATCGGATGTGGTATGTCTAACATATTAAATTAGCGAACGGTCTTGAAGTGGGATGATGGAAACCAAAAGGTTCGTTGTGCCTCGAGTTTGTGTGCAGAGACTCATTAGACACTACAGCGTAAACCACGTTCCAAGAACACTGTTCCCAACCATCCCAACAACGATGCTTCTCGTAGTGGTCAAGGTCCTGCAGATCCAAAGGAACCCGGCGTAGTGCGTTTTTTTTCTCTGGTGATAGTGGAACTCGTTCACGATCGCTCACGTCCTATTAGACGCAACCAGCGAACGATCCACCCCGGGCCCATCCCTCGGCCCGGGGGCTCAATTTCACGGTGCGCGTCACTTTCTGTTAGTCTACATTTTTAGACTTACAATCGATCAGCATCGAACAGACACAGGCAACGCTACCCTTTCCATCACAGTTCCTGCGCGGTGGTTCTGTATTGGCTCACGTAGACGTAATGGGACGCGCTGATTCGATGCAAGTACATGTAGACACTACTCCGGATCATGACTATGTAAACAATGACCACGCAGTTCTTTGAGTGGGTGTCATTCCGCAGCATCAGTACGAGTCCTCATAAGCCTCGGGCTGTTCATGATTGAGCTCCCCGGGTTATTCACCCGACGGTCACAGAGGGAGTTACACATGCATGCGGAGGCTGGGATTGGATGTCTGATTGATTGGAGATGCTGCAACCTAAAGTATCTCGACTTCGACGAGGGTATGTTAGGCTGTCCCGTTCCTCTGCTCTGATGTTTTAATTTTTTCTTGTTCATTACGGATCCACGTACTACTCGACGCGAGAGCGTTCAAGATCTGAGCTGATTGCCCCTTGTGAACGCGGATCTGCTAGTACGTAGATCACCGAGTCTACTTGTTCCAGGGACATCATCCATATCCATGAGCCTCTCTCTCCCATCCTTATCGCAAGCACGCGAACTTGCGCTGGTGACTGGACTGCATACATTCTCAAACGACGCAACTATCAAGTCATTCGTCTGCCCGTTCCTCAAGAATGCATCCAAATAAATATACTTGTCCATGACATTACGTTCCTCGTTTGTAGAAAAAATAAATGACGGATGCGTGAGGTCATGAAAGTTGAAAGCGAGAGAGTGGGAGGAAAATAAAAGCAAAAAGGACGTGCATGATTGAGCCAAATGAACAAGACGGTGTCTCGAAACGATGTCAAAAGTGTGCCAGGGTCATGGTGCAAGCTAAAAGAAGAAGAAAAACAGAACATCAGAAGAGTAAGAAAGGGAAAAGAAAGAGCAAGCAAGACAAGTCGACGAGGATATAAAAAAAGCGGTGTAAAATAATGCTGCGAGAGATTAGACAAATTAGGATTATTAAAACGACTGCGGTAAGCGCAACAATGTACACACCACGGGTGCGGTGTCGTGCACGAGAATCAAGTCGCAGAGAATGAGGAAATATGAGATCTGCATAGGGCAAAGATGAGACGTTACCGACCATTTTTCCAACCTGAAGGTGGTGCGGCCTGACCGAATGTTCGCGAGTTGGTCTAATGCGGTTAGTACACCCGTCGTGAACTGGGTCCTGCAGCCGAGATATAACGAGCACTCGCAAGTCCCTGGGAAAGACTACCCGTGGCAACGAGGAAAAGCTTCGCCAATGTTGACTGGTTGCTTGGTCATGCCAACGAGGTCACCTAACCGGGATCTGAGTGCCGAGGCATTGACTGAACAGACCATATTGAGAATAAATAAACGGGCTTATGGAGCAACTTTGCAGTGGTGGGCCACGAGCGCAGCGTGTTATTGTCCGTTTCCGACCAGGCTTTGGGACAGGTTCACCCTCATTATCAATCTCTTCGTCATCGGACTCGGCATCATCCAAAGTGCATCCAGAGGGGAAGAATCGGGCTGACGGCTTGGTATCAGTGCCCGAAACGACAGAAACGGTCGATGCATGTTTCGCGCCATTGCTAAGTGCGCGGTGTCCGCAGCGGACCGGGGACGAAATGAAGGAACGGGGGAATTCGTACGGCTGTGAGCTAGTGTTTCCCTGACTGCTGCAACAGATACCCTTTGGGAAGAATCGGGCACGACGTTATCGCCGCTTGGCCTTCGGCCGGGTGAAGTGACAAGTAAATCTGACGATGAATGAGGGGACTTTTCCGGTAAGCAGCGGTTGATTCTGCACGAAGGTGGCGAGGGGACTTGAGATTGCACGACAAGGAATCTTCGACAAAGGAATTGGTCGAGGGTAGGGATGACAAGGAGAAAGAACGCTGAGGCGAGTTGGATTGTGTGTTCTCTGACCCAAGAGAATAAGCCAGGAGGCCTTTGTTGACCAGCAGGGGGCGAATGGGATTCGCTACAGATGCCAGAGGAAGATAGTCTACTGAGGGTATCAGGATGAATATGAGTGGATGATTCATTAGGAAGCGAATGAACGGCTTACGGGGACGACTTTGGATGTCACGCTGGATATGCACCAAAGAGATGGCGTATAGGTAAGGCTATGCGACAATAGATAAGCATCTGGAAGGGAAGGTAGAAGCGACCGTTTGTACACCCAGGACGGCGGCAAACGCGAGACCAAGGACGAGACAAACTTGGCGGAAACCAAGTCTATGAAGCGGCTTTAACTCTTTGCACATATTGATGAAATGCAGGAGGACAAGTTGGATCGGATGCTTGGCCACTGCTAAATTTAGCGGGTGACCAACATTGCAGAGACAATCGCGGTGACTCACTTCGCGGGCAGGATTATCACAGTTGGCTGCCTTGGAAACGCCCAGTGGAACATCTGCCCCCTCTATCACGGTCGGTGAGGTCCACAGAATCATCCTTGAATCTCATCCGTGCCGCCCGCGTACATGATGGTCATGAGTGACACATACGTGCGTCTGAGATGTCCGTCGTCTGTCCGATGGCTATAACAGCGAGCGTGAGCTGTCTCAGAAACGCCTAGACGTATGCACGTGAATGTGACGTGGTTCCAGTTGATGTATAACCTGACATACATTCATCTCCGATATTGTGGAGAACATCCTTCCGGAGTGTGAGTCACGGTGCTCCTGTTTGGCAGCGTCCTGGAATGTACACGTGTTTTGTGTGCAGTAGGTCGCGAGTTGGTCTAATGCGGATTGCATATACTCGTCTTGAACCGGGTCTTGCAGCCAGGATGTGACGAGCACTCGTCGCAACGAGGTCACCTACCTGGGGTCCGAGTAAGAATAAGCGCCGAGGACACGAGGCACTGCCTGAACAGACCATATTGAGAATAAGGAACGTATTTATGAAGTGACTTTACGTGCCAGGAGTAAACCGAAAGTTTCACCTAATAGTTCCTTGACATTTCACCACCGACGATTGTGTACCATTGGTGAGGATGTCATCGACAAATACCGGTGCGTGGCAGCTCCGATGAACTGACAATTCATTAAAACCAAACAATAGTGCTTGATATCGGTCGTTCTGGATGGGTATACACAGTCACTTTCCACCCTGACGGAATGCATGTCTTGGGCGGGGGCAAGGACGGGATCCGATGCTGGGTTAACAAGAGGCCTCGCTTGCTGCGCGTCCGACAAGTGACATATTTAATAAGTACCTCAAGGCCTCACTAGCACTGACGAGAACACCTGGACTCCCCCAACTGGATTTCGTCGCACTCTGTCAGTTCCCTGGAGGTTCTCCCCGTCAACTCTCCCCTGTTTCTTCCACGGGCAACCTCAAAGGCTTCGTTGACAAGCAAAGCGCGCGCTCCCATTCACTACAAACCCTTGGCAAGCTCGTCAAGGAAAAACCTTCCAAGCGTTCAATTCGCACTGCCTCTGCCTCCCCTAAACACTGACCAAACGTACTACATCAACTACATCAGACACACGCGGCGCTGAGCGTCATTGATGTTCAACATCAAGCTGGTCGCCACGAGGACTGTTTCGTCCCAGCACCGGCTGCTGTCTTCGAATCTCCCACGTCATCTTCTCCCCGGAAAGCCAATCACAAAGGCCTCTCGAAGCGGTGAGCGGCGGTGACGCTAGATCTCTCCGTTCTGCGACGAGTCCAAGATAAAAAAGGCACAAGAACAACAGGCGCAGACCGTCTGGTCGTAGTGGCACAGCATCCGGAGTACCCATGTCCCACCCGCCTCAAGTACCACCTTTATCACCTTTACTTACCTCTGTCTCCGGGTCAAAGTCAACGCTCTCCGCGAATGGCACCAAACCAGCGGGAGACTCGTCGCATTCTATTCAAACACGTACACACCAAGTGGCATCGATGCACTCACCTGCTCGAACGCGCTCTCCAAACAAATTACACACTAGGAGTGACTTCTCGGATAGAGCTAGCTTCACTTACAGTGGGGACGAAACAGGCTCGTTGTCTGATGAATTAGACTTGAACGATCAAGATATTCCGTTCACCGGGTTCGCTGTCGGTAGTAGGAAACGAAACGCAGACTTTCATGAACTCTTTCCTGATATTCCCGAGGGAGACTACCTTATTGAGGGTGAGGACACGTCTCTCTTGTGGGGCGCTTGAATCAGAACCCACGACTCAGATTATGGGTGTGCACTACAACGAGATATTTTGATTCAAGGCCGGTTATATATCTCTGAAAATCATAGTTGCTTCCACGCCAATATATTTGGTTGGATCACCGATGTACGTGTCACACTGAGTTGAGGTGCATCACGGTCTGATCACTTTGCGACAGCTGTCTATTCCTATATATGAGATCACTGCACTGGAGAAGAAGACCGAGTTTGTCATTCCGAATGCCATACAGATCACGACACGTCAAGCCAAATACACATTTGCATCCTTCCTTTCCCGGGATACGACCTATGATGTCATTGCTATCATCTGGCGACTTGCACGACCGGATGATAACGCGTCTACTCGGGGCATGGGTTCCATAGCTGCAAGTGTCCAGGAAGGAAGCGTGAAAGAGCGCGTTGTCAAAGTCACGCATTGTGCATGCTCACAGAATGGCGGTCACTTCAGTGAATTGGTACTCGAGACTGTTTTGCCAGGCACCCCTGATAAAATATATAACCTCATGTTCGCGAGCGGGTTCATCAAGACTTTATGATGGTGGATCAAAAGCTCAGCGGTATGCACCTAGGCATAATGTCTACTCTCTGTCCTAATGTTCTCGTTTAGGTGTCCAAATATCGGACTGGGCACCCATCGGCCAAGGATCCAAACTTCTCCAACGCGATATGTCGTACATCAAGCCATTCAACAACAGTATTGGTCCCAAACAGACTAAATGCGAGATTCACGGTGAAGCAGGGCATTGCGACTTTGAGGACCATATAGTGATGCTCACGAGCACCAAAACGCCAGACATACCGAGCGGTGGGGTTTTCGTAGTCAAGACCCGAACATGTCTGATGTGGGCAAGTTCCATCACAACTCGGGTTATCGTCACGACGGAAGTGGAATGGACAGGGAGAACTTTCATCAAGGGTGCGTTGTCGGTCTTCGTTCATCCAACCTGATACTGAACATCCCATGACTTCCCAGGTCTCATCGAAAAATCCGCGACTGAGGGACAGTGGGTCTATTATTCGAATTTGGACAAAGCGATGCGGATGTACATTCAAGAGCATCAGGCCGAGTTCATTCCCGAGTCCAACGACAAACCATCCGACTCTGATCCGGTAGGAGTTTCCCATTCTGTCACCAAAAAAGTTGCGCTGACTCTATAGTATATGCAAACCAGGAAGAACCTGGGGAAGCCAGTCCACTCGAGGGTGAGGGACATAGCGTAGACCTTGAGGTATTTCATTCGTTTCCCCCTCGATGCAAGTTTTCTCATGATGGCATAGGTTGAGGTGCCGTCGAGCACGCCTGCTCCCCAGTTCGATTTTGATGAGGTTGGTGACCACCCCATTTTTATTTCCTGCCGTGTTGACGTTACTGGAGCCACCTTCCTCGGCCTCTGCTTCCGATTGTCGGGAGGGTGAGGCACCCCCGCTGAAACTATCCCATGGTATATCAAAGTCGTCAGGTGGCCCACCGGTGACCTCTCCGGGGGCACGTCTGGGGGAAGCCTTTGATACCGCCGAATCACCTCAGGGCCGTTCGATATTCAAAAGGTGGCTGCCGAGAAAGAGTAACAAACAGTCAGCTTCGCACGAGCCTAATCAACTTTCCAAGAAGTTGCGCCAACCTGCCGTTCGTCGATCTCGTTCACAGTCACCAGTGAGAGTGGAGGACACAAACCAGGGACCTTCATGGATGGCTGCAGCTAAACGTAAGCCAGTGAGTGCTCTTCCTTGATAGACGGTTGTATACGGGCTGTCTAACATATCATCTTAGCGAACAGTTGCCAAGACCCCCGGAAAGCCAAAGGTTTGTCGTTCCCCGGATTTGTATTCAAGGGACTAATCACACGTTACAGGAGAAACCACCTCCTAAGACTGCTGTTCCCAAGCATCCAAACGAAGATGCTTCCCGTGGTGGACAAGATCCTGTGGATGCAAGAGAAGCGGACCCAGTGCGTCTCCTTCTAGATAGTGAGCCTCGTCACGACAGCTCACGTCCCATTAGGCGCAAGAAGCGAACGATCCCCATCTCATCCCTCGGCCACGAGGGTTCATCTAACGGTGCGAGTTACTTTCCATGTCAGCTACATCGTTCGACTTACAGTAGATCAGTATGAGCAAGGATCTAGCAATGCTTTCATTTCAATCAGGTTTCCCGCGTGGTTGTTGTGTGTTCGCCCATGTACACATGATGGGACGCATTGATCTAGGTGCTTCAATGCAATTGAAGCCTGTACACGTCGACCATACAATTCTTTGAATTTGTGGCATCTCGCGGCATGAGTATGAGTCCTGATAAACCTTGGGCCGTCCACAATCAAGCTCGCTAGCATAGTCACTCAACGGTCATTGATGGAGTCTATACACACACGGTTATTGGGGTTGGAGGACAATGTCTGATTGATTAGAACTCAAGTTGCAAACCTACACAATGTTAACTTCGACAAGGATGTACGTTCAGGTTGTACGTTCCTCCTGCCTCGATGACTGGCTTTTTTTCTCGTCCATTGATAGTGAACTTGCACTGCACTGTGGGGAGTCAGTGTGCAAAAAGAGACCGACCTGGGCTGTTGAGCCTCTTTGCTGCGCCCTTCAGGCGCCCTTCTCCGAGGATCAGGCCGTGTACAGTACGCGCATGGACAAGTTAAGGGGGTTTCGACCCTGCGAATGCTCTCATCAGGGGGGCTCGACCGCTACCCCGACCGCCGCCCTTCTGTCGTTTAGGGAACTACCGGCTGTAGCAGGGCGAAGGGAGTGACCAAAGGGGACAGGGTTTATCGACATGAGATCCAGCTCAGGGCGGGGTATGCTCACGGGCCAGGAAAAAGGGGAACCCGCTGCTTCAGCGTTCCCGTGCGGTGCCACACCGGAACTAGCCAGTGTATATGGACTCCTGTCTTTGCCATCTGCGAGGGATTCGATGGAGCGATACTGAGTATACTTAGTCTCCCAAAATCAGATCTAAAACGTTGAGATCAGGAGACGGTCGTTCTGATCATATGAAGCGCACACTCTTAGACGGCGCAACTATTGTGTCATCCGTCTGCCTATTCCCCCTCAAGAACGCACCCCAGTAAACTTGCCTGTCGTTGCATTCCTCGTCTGTGTATATATACATATAAAGACCGAGTGTCCAAAAACGATGCTAAAAATGCGCTACGATCAATAAAAAAGAGAACATCAGATTCAGAAAAATAAGAGAACGGAAGAAGCAAGCGAGACGAGTCGATGAGGATACTTGATATGTATGGAAGAACCCATTTGTATACCCAGGACGGTGACAAACGCGAGACGATATGAGACAAACTTGACAGCAATCGAATCTATGAAAGCGTCTTTAACTCTTCGGTGCACATCTTGACGAAGCGCAGGAGGACAAGTTGGATCGGATGCTAGGCCACTACCAAATGTAGCGGGTGACGAACATCGCAGCGATAATGGTGTGACTCACTTTGCGAATAGGATACTACACTATTATCACA